>ML813161.1:22677-36788 GCA_009831015.1 Picea engelmannii
ACAATTACTGACTTGATTAATCCTCAATGGGGATTAATCTAATAATAAAAATAATAATAATGACATGATTAATCCACAATGGGGATTTAATCCAATAACAAAATAATAAGAATGCTCTTCGCAGTTACATTATTTCAACAATAGGAACCATACACCCCTCTTAGGGGCTTTCTCTCAGGTTTGTAAGCTGGAGAATGTCTCACGTAGCTGCAATCATCAACACTCTCTCTCAAGCTAGGGAGGCATTCTTCATCATGCTAAGTCTCACACAGATGTACTTTGAACTTTGTCTTCGTTGGAGTCATCAACACTGCCTCTCAACCAGGGAGGCATTCTTCACCAAGTTAGTTTGGTGAAGATGTCTGCAATCTACTCATGTGTAGGAAGGTACAACATGTGTACGATTTTCCTTTGCATCATATCTCTGATATAAGGATTTTTTTTGTCTCAACGTGTTTCGATCTATCATGAAACATTGGGTTGTCAAAGAGCTTTACACACAACTCAATTATCATCAAGGATCCATCTCATGATCAAGTGAATTTGTCAGAAGCTTGTGAAGCCATATTGCTTCTCACACTCGATGCTGCATACTCTGCTTCTGTGGTACGTAAGGCAGGGATGATTTTAGGGGCTAAATTTCGCTCATGGGCTAATTTTCCATTGTTTTTCCCAAAAAAAGATTTTCTATTCTAAAATTGATTCGCCCAAATTCTATAGGATAAAATTATTTTACCTTTTAAATCGCCAAAATTTTATACAAACTATATAAAATCCTTAGAAATTTGAATATTTTTACAAAAATATCGCCAACATTTTATAGTTGGAATATGAATGATTAGTGAGATTCGCCAAGGTTTCTACAGTTTAAAATAATTTTTCATCCTTAAAATCATCCTTGACGTAAGGTCACAGAGTTTTGTTTTCTGCTGCATCAGGAAATCATGGCAATCTTCACGGTAAGACAACAACCAGATGTGCTCTTCCGGTCAACTGCACTCTCTATCCATTCTGCATATCCCTGCAAACTCAAGTCTTCATTGGAGGCATATCTCAAGCTATGTCTAACTATGCATTGTAGATATCTCAATACATGTTTTGCTGCTGTCCAGCGAGTCTGTCTTGGTTGACTCATGGAATGACTAAGTACATTCACTGCATAGCATGAATCAAGTCTGGTGTTAACCATATATATCAGTGATCCAATTAGCTGTGGATCAGTCTCGACTGAATCATCAATCCTTTTCTTCAAATCCATCACCGTGGATTTTCATTTTGTCATATTGAACTTCTTTAATATTCCCATTGTATATTTTCCTTGACTCAGGAAAATCTCATTGGTCCTCTGTCATACTTCTTGTCCCAAGAACTAGTGCATCATACTCAGATCCTTCATCTCGAAATCAGAAGTCAAAGCTTACTGGTATCCATCAACAAGGCTTTCTGAATAAATAATCAAAATGAGGGTCTCGTCACCAACACTGTAATAATATAGGTTTGGATCAACAACACTCTTGCTGAAACCCAAACTCATCAAGAATCCATCCATTTGATATAGTTTCCAACTCATGGATGGTAGTAAGGATGGAAGTGTATCGGTCTTACTGGATCAAGTGTCTCATCATAGACAACTCCCTCTGTTTGTGAGAATCCTCTGGCTATAGATCTTGCTTTGTATTTCTTGACACTTCCATTAGTTGCATCCTTGATCTTATAGATCCACTTGGAAGTCATCACAGACTTCCCTTATGGTCCCTGAACAATATCTTATACATCATTCTTTTAAGATATACTGGTATTCTTTTGTTATGGCATCTTGCCATACTTGTTCTCATGTTGCTTCTCTATGACGAGAAGGCTCATAATCAATGATGTGGCTCATGGCTGAAGAGTAGCTCGAAAAATCTCTTTGTTCTCTCGGGATGTGCCTTGAGAGGCTTGTATGTTTCTCTGCCTCCTGCAGAGTGAGCCTAGGTAGGCCTTTTATGCCTTACTGCAATATCTCTAAACATATCAACTGGAGCAACTGGATCAGTTGGAATAATGTCTGTCTCCTTCTGAACTGAAGGGGGAGAAGGTATTGTTTCACTGTCAATCTCCATCGGAGATTCTCTGGATCTTTGAAAGGCTATCTCTTTCTTCAAGTACAACATCTCTGCATGTCGCAATCTGTCTTTGACTAGGGATGTCGATCTGGAATGTCTTCGAAGATTCACTGTTATCCCATAAACGTATCCTTCCTCCTTGAAGGGTCTAGCTTGGACTTCTTCTCTTTGGGTACATGAAAATTCACTGGGCACCCAAATATCCTGAAGTGTTCAATCTCAGGCTTCACTCCGGTGAAGACTTCTTTGGGACTTATGTTTTTCAAAGTCTGGTGAAAACTCTTGTTCTGAAAATGTACTTTGTCATGCATGCTTCTGCCCATAGAATCATAGAAGGATTCTGATAATGCATTATTGCATTGGTTGCCTCAATGATGGTTCTATTCTTCCTCTTTCTCAAATAGTTTTGACTCCCTCTGAGTCAAGCGACTCCCTTTGAAGGATAAACATCTTCCTTTGTTGTTAACCTGTCTGGAACAAGAAAACAAGAGGAACCAAAACAAGAATATCTCCTAAAGGAGAATAATGAGTACATCTCTAGAATCAAAACAATTTAAGGATTGTTGTCACAGCTGAAACGCCTATTTGTAATGTAGCAAACTTTAGAAATATAGGTTATAGGAATGACAATTACAACAATCAAACCTGGAGTCTTCACTTCCAGTTTGTTGTTCCTCTGAATGCACTGAGATTCCTCTGGATCCATGACTTCAGCAAAAAGGTTCCTTCCTCCTGCAATTTCCCTCATGACAATGATACAAATAATATATATACAAGTGCATACCTGAGGGTGCTGATATGATTTTTCCAATGGCACTTCGCTGATCTCTGTCCTCTTGACATCTTCATGAAGAGGGTAGTCATAGTGTCACCTTTTTGTATCACCCATAATAAGCCTTCCTCTGAAGTCTTGTTTTCCATGAACTTGAAGTTGCTTGATGTATCAAGCTTATCTTCCATCATAATTCTGTTCATCATAATTTTAGATTCTTCACAAACCCTTGTCAACTGGGCTAGAAAATCCAATGGCTAGGCTAGGCTAGCACTTTTAGGTTTTGTTGGACTTATGACTGCCAACAATAACCCTTTGAAAGATAGGAGAACACTGGTGAACTGAAGAGCTCCTTCAATGAGTTGCAGAAACCCTAATTTTGAATTTTTTGCAAATATTAGCGAAACCCTAGGTCCAAAATTTCAAAATGATCGGAATTTCATTCTGAGAGTCTCTAGAGGTGCATTGGAGGAGGCCGTACTCTCCTATGCCAAAATTATCCCCAACGATTCAAGTATTAAGGGCTGAAACACCTCAGAAAGGAGGGTCGTACAGATTTTCTGGAAACCCTAGGAGGGCCGTACGGTTCTGCAGAAAAGAGACAAGACTGGTAGATGCTTATGCAATGGGTTCTTCAAGACCTACGCTCTGATACCATGTTGATTTTTCTATGAGCAAGGTTTAAGCATGAAGTTCATTCCATTTTAGCATTTTACTTAAACCATAACCAGTTATGTTGCAACGACCAAGATCACAAGAAGAAACACCATGCACAAGTACACAAGAAGTATCCTGGGAAACCCTTCTCAACAAGGGAAGAAAACTCAGCCAAATCCTTTGCTATATCTTCAAGAGAAAGACCTTGACCACCAAGAAAACCTAGCACACAAGAAGGTGCTTGCAAACCTTAGAAGACTAGCGCCGAAGAGAGGTGCGCACTTATCCCAAGAAGATGTACTTACTGAAATTTCCAAACTCAAACACAAGATATATTTCCTCAATGGGGAATTTACCTTTACTTATACTAGATTGAACCCGTCAACAAAAGTGTCTATTGGCACAACAGGGCCGACCTCACTGGCTCACAATATAATTAATATTAACCAAATTAATTATCTTTTACATTAATTATTAATCACATTAAGGTGGGGCCGACCTGTACCCTTTACATTACAATTAGGGTTACAGGCAGGTCTGACTCTTGAACAATATAGCAAGGGATCTTATACACCCACTAGTGCTCATCCACTAGGGGCACATCCATAGGGATGTCCACATCTTTGGCTCACTGCATTACATAGAAGAACTACTTCTTCACTAGTGCTCAGCCACTAGGATCATGTTCACCTGTGCTCGTCCACTCAACAGATCTTCTTTCCCATTGCATTACATAGGAGAGTCATCTGGAGTTTCTCATCAACTCTTCTGCTCAGAGGAGGCTTAATACATCATCTTCATTTCTATTCTCATGACGATGCACCCAACACTTTGGGATTTCACACGTTCACCTTGTGCTCAACCACAGGCACGTCCAACTCTGCAGATCTCCTTTCTCATTGCGTTACACAGGAGAATCATCTAGAGTTCTTCTCAACTCTCTGTAAGGAGGAGGCCGTCTCTACGGTCCAACTCTGTCTTAGATAGGAACCACACACTCCTCTCAGGTTTGTAAGCTGGAGAATGTCTCACGTAGCTGCAATCATCAATACTCACCACTTGATGGAGTCATCTGCTCCATGTTTGCAACTGTCATTGTAGCTCCTTCTCAGAGCTATCGCCTGTGACTTGCCTGGAACAAGAAAAACAAGAGAAAAAATATTTCCAATAACATTTTCATAATAACATATCTATAGTTATCATAGAATTTCCAAGGTGACCTGCCCGGGAACCAAACAAGAGATATCTCCTAGAGGAGAAGTTAGTTCATGTTGCAAACAAGTGCAATAGGCATCTATATCAATAGTACTTACATGCAACCAAGTATATCTGACAGTAATAGAACTTTTCAAAGATTGTTATCACAACTATAGTGTTTACTTGTACTATAACAACTATTAAACTTGATATGTGCAAATTGAAACTTAACAATTTGATCAATCAAACTTGGAACCTGGAGCCTCAATTGCTTGTTCCTCTGAATGTATTGAATCCAAGATCATTGATTGGACAAGGTCTCTTGTACATTCCCTGCAAAACACACTCATGCTTTGTTGGATGATATAATATGAAAAGCATATACAAGTGCATACCTTTGAAATTTGTAGCATCGTTCAACTTGTCTTCTAATCTGAAACTAGACACCATCTTGACAAGAAGAGGTTAGAAACTGAATAAAAAAGGTTCAATGATTAGAACAAGCTAGAAACCCTGAAATTTCAACTTTGATCACAAAATCAATTTTGACCAAAAGTCAACCTTTGACTTTGACTTTGACCAAAAACTCAAACTTGACATTTTTGTTTGCTGAGGGCACCAGAGGGCGCACTAGGCTAGGGTGCACTAGAATGTCTAGAAATTAGGTCCAACAGTTCACTTAAGTTGCCTAAATAATTAGATTAGGGTTTGCTGCAGCCGCAAAAACAAAAACCCTGGTTGCAGCTGCAACTGGTGTTACAATGAGCTTGACAAAGAACTCTTGCTCTACCTTCCAGTGGTTAGACTGTTCTGAAGGTAGTGTGGGCCCTATTATTGCACAATCTGTACTTGCCCAAAGCCCAAGGCAAGTGGATGCAAGATTGGCGTAACAGGGGGTGACCTATCATTGTCAACTTAATAGGAAATCCCTTTCTGTTTAGGAGTATATCAAGATTACTCCAGGGGAGACATCCCCGGTGATCTAAAGGGTTGATAACTAAGGCAAGGATGCAAGAAAATCCCCCTCTCACTGGTCACTCAGTTCAAAAGGTTCTTATGGCCTTTAAGGGATGAAGCAAATGGTAAAATGGAGTGTACCTGCCCAGAACAAGACAACAAGAAAATATAGCAGCTTGCAAGTACAAAACTATGATGTTAGTGCTTCTTAAGACCATGAACCTTCAAAAAATGGGCTAGCTGATATAAAGTTGAAACAATGTAATAGTTTATAACAACAATGAGTATTTTATAACAGTCACAAGAATTATGCCTTGAAATTGCTTGAAAAGGACAAGAAAAAGTAACTTTGACTAGGGAAATTGATAATAAATTGTCACAAGCAAATTTGACAATGTTTAGCTAGCACTTAATATCACTTTTGCGGAGAATTTGCTGCAGTTAGTGTTGATATTATGGTAGCTGCGGGAGGTATTAAACCTCCACGTGTAACCCTGACAAGACTAGAATATTCCGGGAAGCAAGAAGAAACCCTAAAGCATTGAAAATAACCCTAGAAGACAAGTTGACTAGAGAAAATAATTAATATTGAGGTTTTAGCCTCCAGAAAGAGAAGTCGGCCCAGACAGCTAAGAAAGAGCAGTATAAATATAGGATGCCAGAGCTCATTTGGATATATATATATATATACAGTTTGCAACTGCAGAAATTTAGTGCGCACTGCGAAAATTTAGTAAGTGCACAAGTCTGGAGAGTAGCTGCAGCGGCAGCTATTGCAACTTGTATTTTCGGTTTTAGGCTTGGACTTTCTCTTGGTTATGGTTTGGACTTTTTGCTTGGTACGCTAGCTCTGGAGAGTGATACGCTACGTTGATTGGCTATTAGGCCTAGGGTTTGCTTCTAAAGATATATTCTATCAAGGTTAAGGTGCTCGGGGGTGGCTTCGGCCTATGGTTGGGTGACAATATTGCTATATTGTCTATGGTGAAACGAGCACACCTATTTTTCTAATAGGTTATGGGCCCACACTATCTTCAGACAGACTAACCGCTGGAAGATAGATTGGGAGGATTTGCTCAGTTACAGTTGCAGTTGCTGTCAAAGTTTTGCTGCAACAACGAAACCCTAACCCTCTTGTTAAGGCACCTTAAGTGAAGTGACTGACCTAATTTCTAGATAGCCTAGTGTGCGCTAGCCTGGCGCACCTCTTGGTACTCACAGCAAGCTAAGATGTCAAGTTTGAGTTTTTGGTCAAAATCAAAGGTTGACCAAGTCAAAGTCAAAGGTTGACCAAGTCAAAGCAGTCATGACTTACTCTATGAAGTCAGAAAACAAGTTAGAAGGGGCTTCTAACTTCAGAGCATGGAAGACTAGGATTGATCTCATCCTTGCCAAGAATAAAGTGTTAGATATCGTGAAAGGAAAGACCGTGGAACCACAGTTTGAAGAAGGAAAAGAGAAGTAACCTCAGAACGTTGCAGTTATGGGGAAGTTCAAGGACAATGACATCAATTCTATGAGTATCATAGTAGACTCTGTAAAAGACCACTTGATACCCTACATCTCATCTTGACTCATCTAAGAAGATGTATAATGCCCTAACTAACCTCTTCTCAGTTAAAAACATTGGACAAGTAATGAGTCTGAAGAATGAGCTTTGTGACATGAAAATGAATGATGATGACAGCATAACATCATACTTGGTAAGAATCTCTCAGTTAAGAGATCAACTACAAGCTATTGAAGAAATCATTTCAGAAAAGGAACTGGTAAATATAGTACTCAATGGCCTTCCCAAGACATGGGATGCATTTGCCGCAAGCATGACCACAAGAAAGGAGTATCCCACATTTGAAGAACTTTGGATTTGCTGTGCACAAGAAGAATCAAGGATTAGCGCAAAAGAGAAATTCCAAAGGAAAGATGATGATCAAGCCTACACAACAAAGTTCAAGAAATTAGGAATAAGAAGTTTGACTCAAGGAAGAAACCAAATCAAGAGAAGGATATGTCAAGAATACAATGCTTCAACTATCGAAAATATGGTCACTACAAGAATCACTGTCCTGAGTTAAAGAAAAGGAAGGAAACACACGAAGCAACAGTTGTTGAAGAAAAGGAACCCTCAAAGAAAGTCAAACAAGATGAAGTAGATTTCTTCTTCTAGTCAAGGTAACAATATTCTTCTGTAACATAGTCCTTGTACATACCATGTTTACATAGTTCCTGTATATTTATTTCTTAAAAGATAAGATGGTCAGTGAAACAACACCTATGGAAGAATAACAAGATAAGGATTACTATTACGATGATTACTAGTCAAGTAATGTATTTGAAAAAGGATAAAGTACGTTGACAATCTTTGGTGACAATTCCTGTGGAAACTATTATGTAAGTAACAACTGGCAGATGGGTCACAATCAGAATCAAACTTGAAGAGACCGAGAAGGAGTCAGACCAGAAAGAATTCAGTAATCAAGAGGAAACTAGAATAAGACTTGTGACACCTTGCAGAAAGCAATAAGGATGCAGACGGAAGCATGGACTTTCTCAGATGAAGGGAGCTGATTACATAATTCCAAAAGAAGAGCATGCATTCAGGCATGAAGCTTGGATTAGGAGGGAGCTAATCCTAAATGATATGATCCAGTGAAGAAGAATCCGTGAAGCAGTACTGTGAAGTATCTGTCCATGTTCCCATTGAAAGTAGCAGTCATGATAAACATCACGTGTTCAGTTTGACTCTAGAAGAAGTCTTCTTCGAAAAGAAGCCTTAAAGAATCCTTGGTTGTCCATCTACATCCATGATCCTATGATGAAAGGAAGAAGTCAGAATCTTTAGGGCACAAAATCTATAGAAGACTCCATGGACCCAAAAGCTAAAGAGGAACATGAGGAAGAACATGAAGATTTCAAGAAAGAAAGAAAAGCCAGAACAACCAGTTATTATACCAAGAATCACAAAGACTACCAGCTTGGTTTGAACCCACTAGAAGCAATCAAGCAGAAGAAATGGAAGTTATGATAAAGAACAGTGTATGTAAGAAAATGTGAAAAAGACTTATGAATGGAAGCATTGCGAGATTTAGAAGTTCTTCCAGAAGAAGGGAAAAAGACTATGACGTCAACTTGTTCCAATAAACCAGATATACCTCCTGTAGTATCCATGGATTGGAATTTACTTATAAAAGACTTACTTATAAAAGACTGTTCTTCCCAAATAAAGCAACTTGAGAAAGAAGCTTATACCAAAAAGAGACCCACGTATGTAGGTATAAGAAGACCTTGTATGGATTCAAACAACTTGATGCAGAGTATCTTACATACAACAGAAGCATGGTGAAAACCTTCTATGACAGAAATAGTGTATTGGAATGGTTACTCAGAAGTCCGGGATGATGGATTGCTAATCCATGACAAACTCTCATGATGACAGAAGAAGTGCTACTTGGATATGTTTCAGTTTGAGCTTTGCTACGATGTCATGAGCTAGCAGCAAACAAAGGTACTGAAGTCAACCATGATATATTGTAATGATCAAAGCTATGTGAAGCCTTCAGAGAAAACTAGTGTTCCATGACAGACCAAAGTACATTTGAGATCAAGCATTATATTCTCCATGATGAAGTCCAGAAGAGAGAAGTGGTTCTCTAGTATATCTCCACTGAAGAGCAGATAGCAGATATTTTGGTAAAACCTCTGTCCAAGATGAAAAGTTTGCGTAGTTAAGAAACAAGCTGGGGCTCATGGAGACCACTTCCTTATTGAAAAAGGAAGAAATTATTCCTAGGTTGGGAGGGAGAACTGATATGTTATTGATTTATGGACAATCATTTTTCAGGTTTTAAATGGTCTAGGATGAGCAGTTCCTTTCCAGTTCGGAAAATGGTTTGAGATTTCTGACGTACAGGCATTTTCTAGCTTGGAAAATGGTCCAGATCGGACAATCATTTTCATAATGAAAATGGTCCAATAGAGTGCTGATGTACCATAGACAACGATTCCCCTTGTGGCCAGTGTGGGGGAATGGTCTAGGACAGTCATTCTTCTTGGCATTCACTTTGAGTAGTGGCTAAGAAGAATGGTTCGCCTCGTCGGGCAATCATTCTTTCAAAGTTCACAGTTGTGAGCATTTTCGAAGAATGGTCCGTTTTGGAGGTTGGTGCAGGACAGTCATTTCCATTAGGAAATGGTCCGGACAATCATTCCCTAGGGTAGACTCATTTTCTCCAGGTTGCACTATGATTAGTGCTGGAGGAATGGCCTAGTTAGGTGAATGGTCCAGGTTCAACAATCAAGGACATGCATTCCCTAGGGCAGACTCATTCTCTCCAGGTTGCACTATGATTAGTGCCGAAGGAATGGCCCATTTAGGTGAATGGTCTAGGCTCAGAAATTAGGGACAATTATTCTTCTATGCTTGAGAAGAATATCCCAAATAGCTCATGATTGATGTTTTACTTTCCGAGGGCAGATGCTCTTCCAGATCTCACAGATGTGAGTGGAAGAATGGCCTAGATGGCTCAGTTTGTATCATGATATTGTTATGTAGGTTGATATTGGATGATATGATTACTGTGGAGACTGTATGTCTCTGGACAATAGTTGTATGCCACTGTGGTGGATGTATTCCACTGGTTAAGTAGCCGTGTGCTACTTGGTGTGGTTGTGTACCACTGGATAGTAGTTGTTTACTACTATGAATAGACACAGTTGTGTTCTATTGGATGGCATTGTTCTGATTGCCATGGAGACTATCACTAGTGTTGGAAATGATTACCAACTAGATGGATAGTTAGTGTGCTGGTGGACAAACATTCTCCAAGCAGAAAATGGTCCAAGACACTTATTCTTCTAGGATGTATGTCCAGATTAGAAGAATCGTCCTTGTAGCCCATGGAGTGGCTTCCAACATCTGTTAGAACAATTATTCTTCTAGGACATATGTCTGGATTAGAAGAATGGTTCTTGTATCACTCTGTGGAGTGAGTGACTTATTCAACATCATGCCTGATTACTTAGATGGAGTATGGCTTTGAGAGATGATACAGTTGATCCTATCAGATGATACTGATAGGGATGATGGTGCTCGTGATTTGATCATGAGATAGCCTGTGTGGGAGTGTTGATATTATGGTAGTTGCGGGAGGTCTTAAACTTCTAACCTTGACAAGACTAGAATATTACGGAAAGCAAGAAGAAACCCTAAAGCATTGAACATAACCCTAGAAGACAAGTTGGCTAAAGAAAATAATTAATATTGAGTTTTTAGCCTCCACCAAAAAGAGAAGTCGGCCCAGATAGCTAAGAAAGAGCAGTATAAATACAGGATGCCAGAGCTCATTTGGATATATACAACTCACAATTGCAAAAATTTAGTGCGCACTACAAAAATTTAGCAAGTGCACAAGTCCGGACAGTAGCTGCAACTGCAGCTACTGAACTTTCTGCTTGGTACGCTAGCTCTGGAGAGTGATACGCTACATTGATTGGCTATTAGGCCTGTTATCCCCACTTTTCAGGGATAACTAGGAGATCATGTCTCAAGGCCCACAGGTCCCAGACATGGAGTACCGAGAGCAGGATTGACCCGAGCATGGCCCTGGAGGGCCCTCCTCTTCTTCTTCCATCGTCTTTATCTTGTCAGTAGCAACAACATCCATCACCGTCGGTTTGGTTCTGTATCAAGAGAGGTTCTTGCTTTATGAGGTAATTAGCCCAGGTGTCATGGTATGTGTCGCATTTGATCGTTAAAACCTTTAAATGCGTGCATCTGATTCCTTTTATTTCTAACAACTGCTTGGATCTTACATTTGCCCACTTGACCATGTTTGGGGGGATTGACAGAGTGCCCTAACAAGCCTGTATCTGTAGGTTTTGGTTTGTCACTGGGAGGATTTCTGAAAAGCCATCGTCCGCTCCCCTCATAGCACCACTTCTTCATCTTACTTCTCACTCACTTATCCCATTCCCCTTGTCCGAGCATTGGGTTGACCTATTTTCAGGATTGCACCTTACCTCATGGGAAGAAGGGGCTAAAGGCCCAGAAGGTAAAAGCAAGCTGGTAAAGGATAAAAGCCTAAGAATAAAACCTCGAGATGCTTTGCTCGGGGATCCCCGAGAAAGCAATAAAAGGCTTCTCAGCAAGAAACGAGAGGGACCCGAAAAAATAATAAAACAAGACCTAGTCAGAGGATAGGGGGTCTCATCACGAGCCGGCCTATTAGGACCATGGGCACCTAGCAGTATGACATTGCCACCAGTTGGTTACCAAGCAAGGGCAGTGACCCTTGGTTGCATGGCCAAGGGAAAGGGGGTCTCATTACTAGCCAGCCTTCTCATCTCTGTGAAAGTACTTGTGGGTAACACTGTCAGCTCTAGTCACCATGCCAAGGCAGTGTCCCCTGATTAGCTCTTGAATAAAAAAGCAAAAAAGAATAAAAGAATAAAAAGAATAAAGGCAAGAATGGGCTTGGAAAAAATGCATCCATGATAGGTACAACTCGCCTTCTACAAAGGCACCCACAGGTAACACTTTTGCATCCTTGGCCTTCATTGCACCTACATGCTTGGACATCCCCTGACCACATCACCCACTTACATGGCTGGGATGAGGTCTTTCCGGGAACTTTCCTTTTCCTGTGGACACTAGCCCAATAGGACGCCTTGTCCTTTTCTCCAGACTTGTATTGCATGCTTGTGTAACGTCTTTGAGTTGTTAACTGATGTATTAGGGATTTTATGCATATGTTTAAAAATATTAATGATGAGATGTGATTGACATTGCTATGATCCTTGTGACTAATGAGCCCATGGAGGGCATAGCCTTTGATGTGCAGGACCATACCCAACGGACAGGTACCATTTGGATCGGTACACATGGGGAGATGATCAGTTTGGACCTCCATGGGGCTGAAGAGCCCACCAGATGGATGCTGAGACCCCATCAGGGGGCAGAGACAGGACAGAGGTTGATCAGAGGCTTTGCACCGGAAAAGAAGAGGACGTTCCACCAGAGGCACCCCGACATAGCTTGACCTAGGGGGATTGACCCATTTTCAGTGGGACGTTGGCTCTAGATGGCCTAGGACATCACTAGGAGGCTTATGACGTCATCATGAGCATATTAGCAGATGGACAGGGCAGTTGGCATGTGTGGCAGCTTGAAGGAGCCCAATGAGGGCTAACGCCTTGCTTCAGGAGGCTACATTTGCCCTAATAGGGGCTAACGTCACCCTAGGAAGGGGTGACGTCTTACCTTTTTGCTTGATTAGGGTTTAGTCTAGCATTTAATGTAAAAACAATATTATTTTGGTATTATGGCTTTGTCGGCCTTTTTATGACCTAAAAAGTAAATTAGGTCATTGATAAACTATATATTGAGGGTTTTCACTCTCATTTTTTCATCATCACTCATTCACTCCATAAGGAGGTCTGAAATTTGCGCCCTATCTTGGGTATTTGGTTGATTAAGTGAGGTGCACTTGTTGAAGGAAGACATTTTTGGCATCCTATGGTGTTTCTCTTGAAGGAAGGTGTTTTTTTTTGACAAAAACGGTTATAGAATATATTAATGGGGTGGACTAGCCACAGATTCGATTACAAAATGGCCTCGAATTTCTTCGGGCCTGTCTTTCTGAACCATTCTACTTCTATAGCTAAAGACTTGTGAGTTGAACTAGTTCCTGTACGCCTTCTAAAAGAACTGGAATAAATTTAAATGCCGAAACTCCAGTCACTGTTTCAGCATAAGTCTCAGCACTGTTTCAGCATGTGTCTCAGCACTGTTTCAACATTGTTACAGCGGTGTTTCAGCATATGTTCCAGCACTGTTTCAGCTTATGTTCCAGCACTGTGTTTCAGCATATGTTCCAGCATTGTGCTTCGGCATATGTTCCAGCACTGTGTTTCAGCAAATGTTCCAGCCCTGTTTCAGCTGAAAGTTTCCTGGTAAATCATAGGGCCAAATCTAAGTGAACTAAAACATAAATAACTTGTGAGCTTGGAAAACCCAACTATTTCAGTGACCCGGTTCGACTGCGGGTCATTACATCCTTTCTAACTTGCAGGTTTTTTTTTTTTTTTTCCTTTTTGGCACGGTCTGCCATTCTTTGCTTTGATGAGATTGGCTTTCCTTCGGTCTTGGAGGGCCTTCTTCATCAGTTAAGTTGGGGCCTTCTTCATCTGCTAAGTCGACCCAGCTTGAGATCTGGTGTTCGGGCTGTGAAGTGCCTGGCATTCTGGTTGGATCAGTTTCTGCCTGGGCCTGCCCCAAGGGCTTTTTTAGGGGAAGGGGGCTCTTGCTCTTGAACAGAGGTGACTTGTTCCATTTTCTGTGGTACAATCTCTGTATCTTCCTCGCTTGAGGTATCATTAGCCGGTTCTATGCTTTGATGCTCAGGAAGAGCTCCTACCCACCATGT
>ML813161.1:60497-74583 GCA_009831015.1 Picea engelmannii
TTACCATGAACACATCAACAAAAAGTAAACAACATCACCTCATGTGTATGGAGCAAGAAGAATACTAAAAAATGCACCAATGATCCTCCAAAGCTTTTTCTCATTACCAAAAGTGAGAGTGTTGTAGCCACTAGTTGCTACTAGATTCCCAAGAGCAATGAATGGATGGCAAAATGGCAAGAGCAAGAAGATGGAAGTGAGAAATTTCAGCATAATATTGTTAGCACAAAGATTGGTAAGGTAAAAGTGAGGGGAAGGCTTCTCTTTATACCTCTAGAGGCAAAGAGAGGAGGCTTGGATGAAAGCCAAGTGTTAGTTTGAGAGAGAGAGCATCAATCTCAAGAGAGGGGGCACCCCACTTAGGGTTAGAAGCTTGGGATGAAGAGATGGTGAGGTGTAGGCATAGGATAGGTTAGGAAACCTTCCTAAAAGGGCGCACTAGGTCAAAGGGGAGGACCCATATGCTCAAAATAGCATATGGTTAGGTCTTGGGTGAGTGGGGAATGACTCACCAATAAAGGGGGCGCACCATGCAAGAGGGGCGTGAGGTTTGGTTGAGTTTAGTTAGGTTAAAGGTTAGGGTTTTGGTAGGTCTAGGGTTTTGGTAAGTCTAGGGGGGCGCTCCACATGTGTGGAGTGCCTTTTCCAATTCTCAAGGCAAGATTTGGGGGATTTGGTAGTTAGTGGGTCGTTTTTTCCCTTAGGGCAAAAATTAGAAAGTTGAAAAAGTGAATTAAGAGGTTGAATTAAGTTGGGAAAAGGTTAGGATGGGTTTGGGTAGGTTAGGAGGGTCTAACTTGCTCATTGCCACTTTAACATCCACTCACTAACTCAAAATTACAATGTTTTATGACATTTTAATAATGTCATCTTAGCAATTAAAATTGCTGTTTTGCCCTAGACTGACTCTAAGTGGACTAAGACATAGTAAACTTAGTCCGACTGAGCTGAAACTTGGTCTATGGGTGTAGGGGGTGCTATTCCATTTCTTTTGAGCACAAATACCCCTATCAAAATCTCAAAGATGAAGTTTTTACAATGATTAGCTCAAAAATAATTAATTAATTAAATTATTAAAAATTTAATTAATTAAAAAAAAACCTATCTAGACTCGACGAAATTCCGCGAAACTTTCTACACTGTCTGGCATGGTCATTTACAATATTCATAAAAGGTTACCAAAGAATGAGACCATCAGAGCGCGTTCCACCACTTTGGAGGAAGTCATGTGGAGGAAAAAACTCAAGGGAAGTCAACCAGGAGCTTGTCTGGTTGACAACCTGAGGATAAAAAACCCTCGATGAAAGGAACTCCCCTAATGGAAACACCCAAGGTACCTGACCTAACTATGATCCATGCAGACTTATTACATTATTAACCCACGCAGGGGTGTGTAAATTTCGTTTACAAAATTTTGTGTTGGGTAATCAGATACCCAAGTAGAACCATAACTGTCTTCAACATAGATGAATACTTCATGGCAGATGCGTTGACCCCTTGTTGAATAGGCGGTCAACAGAACGTTTAATGAAAAAGTGGTTGTCTTGGAGTAATTGTAATGCTTGATTCACATGTGCCACCTGTACCTCCAAATTTTTGTTGTATATCAAAATATCATCAAAGAAGACTAGTACAAAGTTGCACAAAAAGGGATGAAAAAGCTTGTTCACGGGGCTTTGAAAAGTGGATGGGGCATTGCAAAAATCAAATGCATCACCAAGAACTTATAATTTCCTTTATGTGTGTGGGCTGTCGTCTTAGGAATGTCTTCTTCCTTCATCCAAATTTGATGACATCTAGAACAAAGATCAAGTGGAAGTGCGGAAAGGAATGGACCTCTCTGCCGAAGCAGGCCTATTGGACATGGCGTAAACATGGTGAATCGGTGCCGAGAAGTCGAAAGTACCCATGAGGGAAGAATACATTCCGACACCGATATTCTCAATTGCCGGCTGAGAATTGTCGATCACAGGGATTAATGAAGAACTATGCTTTGTGAAGCTCATCCAAGAGGTCATCAATGACAGAAATGGAAAATTTACCTTTGATCGCCAACTTGTTAAGAGCATGAAACTCCATACACATGCGCTAATTGACTTCTTTCTTCAAAACCATGCTGACCACCGAGGAGTAGGGGCTTGTGCTAGGATAGATGATTCCAGCCTCCAGCAGTTCCTGAACTATCTTTTCAATTTCATTTTTTTGTGCAAAAGGCTGTCTAGAAGGGCACACATTGGGTGGTAGATGCCTAGTATAAACAAAATGCAATGATTGTGCTCAATAGGTGAGGGTGTAAACCATGGTGTGATTCAAAGCCTAGCTTTGTTTGTCTAGGGCCCACCGCAAACCAGGATGAATTTCCTTGGGTGGGTGTATCCAACACTTAGATGGCATTGAATTGGGAAATAATCCTTAAGTGACCCTTCTTCAAGATCTTTTCCATATGGTGAGAGTTGGTGATTTCTGGTGAATTTACTTTGAGACGGTGGAGGGTGTATCAATGTCCCTCCTTAGTGAAGCTTGTGTATAAGTCCTCGAAATCCATGGTGACAGGACCCAATGTTTGCAATCACTCTGTGTAGAGAACTGCATCACAATCTCCCATTTCAATGGAAAACATGCTAGATGTTAGTAGATAGTCCCCCATTTGGTGTTTCACATTTTCACACTTAGCATTGCATTTCATAGTACCACCATTATCTATTATTATTTAGTCTTTTAGAAATTTTGCACCACATGAACATAACAATGTGTTTTTTTGATAGTTCTACGATGGATGATATTGTGGGTACCACCACTGTTAATTAAGACAACCACCTTTCTGTGTTTGATGTAATTGACCAATATCAAGGTTTGGGGAGTTGTAATTCCCACCAAAGCATGGAGGGAAATTTGGGGTTCCTCACAAGAAGGCTCCTGGGTGGTTTCTTCATGAGGAGGAGGTGTAGTCTTTACTAGATCTAGAGCTGTAGTGTCTTCCTCTGACATTTCCTCGGGCGTGTCAGATGGGGCCATATGTATGACAAGTAATTTCTGTTCCTTAGACTTATGCCTGTTAATTTTTTTTTCATCACAATGATAGCAAAGGCCTAGATGTTGATGTTCTACTGCTTCTGCCTAAGTTACCCTGTGGACTGTAGGGTTTGTGGAACAAAAGTGGGTCATTTCGTTTGGGTTGTTACCACCACTTGTGCTTCTCTAGCCTAGTTGAGAGGCCGCCAACCAAGTAATGGGGTGATCCCTTTGGACTTACCCTCTATTCTCCTCCTTTAGAGCACTGATAAACATTCTTGGAAAAAAGTATCAGTCATACCTTCAGTGCAAATTGCTAATTGCTTGAAGGAAGCAATAAAGTCTTCTACCACTGCTTTGGTGAAACTTGGTTAGCCACCCCAAAAATTTAGTATCTATTTCAAATCGAGCAAAGAATGACTTCACAAACTGGCTCTAGGCAATGCACCCTGCATAGGCTTTCTTATGCCATTGCCACCACTGCCAATGCTCTTGATCCAAGTATAACACACCCACCTCGAGTTTCAACAGGTCATCATCAATACCTTTGAGTTAAAAGTAGTGTTCCATCTGGGCAACCCATCTTGTTGAGTTGAAACCATCGAACTTGTTCAAATTTATTCGAGGCAATCTGTGCAACATATGGTGTTGATTGTCCTGAAAGGGTGGCCATATGCAACACCTGCCCCCTATGAATGATTCACCACTGGCCTGCAGCTCCAGATGCTCCTACTAATGCCCGACAATGAGGGGATGGTTTTTAAATGGACATATTTTATGTGGTTTTATTAGATCCAAAATGTGCATGCCAGATTCAATGTATCTCGATTCTCAGCTTTCAAAGGAATAAAGTGGATAGGAAATCGTTTTTAAGTGTTGATGTGTTTTTATAACTTTGTAGATTAGGATTTGCACAATAGGGAGCTTGTTCTATTCACCATTATTTTTCATCCGACAATTTTGGTGAAATTTCATGTTTGTTATGCAGCACCCTTTTCTAGTCTGTGTTTTATGGAAAAGTTCTTATATTAAACATAGAATATTTACATAAAGCAGAGATAGATTACAATGAAGAGTATGGACAAGAGCAACAATATTCAAAGACTCTTCCTCAATGCTACTAGAACTGAAATCAAATCAGAATAAGCAAAAGCATCTACAGCCTTGGGATCTCTGATAAGGAGAGAACCCTTGCCTGAAGCTGAGAACACACTTTATGGGCCTGTCTTAGTTCTAGTCTATGTGTTGTATGTCTCTATAAATGAAGACAAGCGGACACTCTGTATTACCTCTCATTATTACTTTTGCATGTTCCTTTTTCCCATGTTGATTCTAACCTATTAGTTTGCAAATGTTGCTTCTATCTTCCTTATATGGATACAACATTGTGTTGCTGATACAGATATTCCAGAGGAACTAGATGTTGATGTGTTGGGCTTACCAGAGCAAGCTATAAATATCGCATTGCCCAGATTATTTTAGGTAAATACCATCAAATAATTTGCTCCATATTGTTGACAGCATAACATGCCCATTTTGTCAGGATTTAATGGGAAACTAACATATCAGTTTAATACCAAAACAGAATACTTTGTACTGGTTTCAACTTTCAAATATGCTCTACTGTATTCACAACCTTTTAATCAAAAAACCGACACTTTGTTGTGTGCCTCAAATCTGAATATATATGATATAATCAAATCACTCACATAAAAGAATAAACACAAGAGAAATTGTAGAGAAAACCCTCGAGGTAGGGTAACACCATTAACTATTATTCCTTAAGGAAAGAAACATTCCTCAAGCTTTACTTGCTTGTTACAATAACACTATTCTTCACCGTGCTCCATTACATTGCTTCTATTTCTTTATATAGTAGTATCTATCTTCTAGGAACATTCTAGTAGGTGGAACCTTCTAGTAAGCCTTCTTACATTCATTGACCTCCTAAGAACATTCTAGAGAAGGAATATTTTAGAACCTTCTAGTAAGCCTTCTTACTTTCATTGTGTTCACACCATTACTAATCCGGATTTTATGAGCAGAACGAAATGAATACAGATTATTAATAGGTGCTTAACACAAAATAACAGAGATACAGTAAAAATTATTTTCTATTCAATAACGAAATAAGCTGAAACTGTAAAATGCAGCAGAAACAAGCTTGCTGAAATGGTGGCGGCTTATCTCTGAGAAGAGATGTGACGACGGCGCGCATTCGCAAGAAGAAGGTTACAATGAGGCTCTGAAGACCTTTTTACAATAAGCAAGAATGCCAAAAACCCTAGACATCCAAAAACCCAACCCTAGGAGATGAAGCGCCAAAAGTCACGTGGGCCCCCGTTTGGGTAAGTTAGTACATCAACTTCCCGGGGTTGTAACTTTTGCATACGATCTCCGTTTTAGGCGTGTGATAGCCCGTTGGAAAGGTATCGTCGAGGAGATTCATTTTGGAGGCTCATTTATGCCTTCAGTTATCATTGAGGAGCTCGATATCGAAAAACCTTCATTTAGGCCCTCAAAATGGCCCCGGAAGTTAAAATTGCTAAAAATAGGAAATTGCCAAAAATGTCAGAAAACTGTTTTGAGCCAGTTGGAAAAGGTGGGTGGCCATCGATATTCATCTGGATCAATCCTCCCTCCTTAGGAAGCAATGGTCTCCATTGCGTTGAGGTCCCCCATTAGATGAGGAAATTTCTGCTGAATTTGGCCCCGGGTGAGCCACTTGCTTTGGTGCAGGAGTTGCTCTGCTTTGACGACTCGATAAAGATGGATCCTTTGTTATTGAGTGCCCTTGATCTGTCTGTCCACAATTTGATCATTGGATGCCTGTTGTATGCAGTCGGGGTTGAGCTCTGTTGGTGTCAGCTGTTCTGCTACTTCTGAGGTGTCCAATAATGGTGGGAAATAAGGGCGAAGGAGATCCACGTTGAACACCGGGTGCAGGCCAATGAAAGGAGGAATGTTGAGCTCAAAAGCATTATCCTCCACGGCCTTGGTGATAGTGTACGGTCCATAATGGAGTGGGCGAAGCTTTCGATGGAGTCATGTAAGGCGTTCTTTCTGCAAGTGCAACCAAACTTTGTCGCCCACCTAAAACTTATGCGGCACCCGATGTTGATCATGGCGCTGTTTGTACTTGTCAGCTTTAGTTGGAGCAAGAGATGAGTCAGTCGAGGTGACCGCAAGGGGAAGTGCAACATCTATGGGACCCAATGGTTGGAATCCCAACCCCACTTGAAAGGGGCCGTGGCCGATTGAGCTATGCAAGGCTCGGTTGTAGCTATGCTGGACATAGGAAAGACTCTCATCCCATGTGCGAGGGTTCTTTGAATTATACATGCGAAGGCTATGCACAATCATTCGATTTACAACCTTAGTTTGGCCATCTGTCTGGGGGTGGAAGGCCGTGGATTTGGTGAGCTTGGTGTCCAGCAGTGACCAGAGGCTCGACCAGAATGTGCTGAGAAATTGACTATTCCGATCTGAGACAATGGTTTGTGGGATTCCAAAATGTACCCAGACTCGTTCAAAGAAGAGCTTGGCAGTGGCCTCTGCTGTGATGCTCTTCTTGCAGGCAACCAGAATCGTCATCTTAGAAAAGCGATCAACAACCACAAAAACACAATCATTTCCCCGCTTGGTGGATGGGAGGCTCAACATGTAGTCCATTGAGATGGATTCCCATGGCCTGTCAGGAGTAGGAAGAGGGGTGTACAGGCCCTGTTTCTTAGTGGTCGGTTTGGCAATAGTGCAGGCAGTGCAGGACCTGATATACTTGCCGACCTCATGTCGAAGTTTCGGCCAGTAGAAATGTTTCTGTAGCATCGCCACTGTCTTTTCGACGCCGAAGTGTCCTGCCACCCGACTGTAGTGGGCTTCCCAGATCAGCTTTGCTCGCTCACTTGATGGAACACAGATATGGCCCAGACGACACAACAACCCATCCTGAAGATGGAAATTATCGACAACTGCATTTGCACCCAACATTTGGTAGGTGGTGGCGAAGTCAGGGTCTGTCTCATAGAGTTGGGGCCATCCAGATGTCTCATGGCTGCAAGAGTCTAGCACCGTGGTGAGTGCCACGACTGGCAATCTGCTGAGGCAATCAACGACGCGATTGGTGCTGTCTGTTTTATACTTGATGTTGAGGTGGAATTGCTGCAAGTATGTGGACCACTTTTGATGGCGGTCATTCTGTAATTTTCCTTGTGTCTGCATGAACTGTAATGGCTTGTACTGGTTGTCCTGATACTGTCCATCTTTGTTCTGTCCTTTGTTCGGTGGGTTGGGGCCGCCCTTTCCTGGCTTTTTTTGTGAGGGGTTCCCAGGCCCAAATTGCCGTGTCTTTTGTTTGAGCTTCTGCTTGATTTTGACGGCATATCGGTAGGCCGCGCCCAAGGTTGAGATGTCCAGAAATTCCATTTCGGTCTGGATGTATCTATGTAGAGCACCACGATACTTGAGCACCAGATGTCGCTCCGAATCTTTGATACCCAACTTGGTGTGCAAGGTATGGAAGATATTTGTGAAATTTGACACTGCTTGGTCTCTTTCTTGCCGCAGTGTGGTCCATTTGGTATACAGGTCGTCATAACTTCCGACAGGGCAGTATTGTTCCTTAATAGCATCCCTGAAGGATTCCCAGGTGGCCATGACTGAAAATAATGAGGTTTCCTTTGTTTCCTTTTGCTCACAGAAAGTTTCCCACCAATCTTTGACATGGGGAACGACTTTGAGGAGCGCAAAAGTAATCTTTTCTCTATTCGAAAATTTATAAATAGAAAAATACCCTTCTAGTAGATTCAACCACTTGTCTACAACATCTGCGTCTATCTGACCTTCAAATATAGGAATATCAAAGTTTATTTGTACCTTGAAGGGGGCGGCGCCTCCGTTCGAAGAAGATGCGTCGCCTGTTGGTAGTCGCAGAAGGATTTGCGCGAAACTATCCATCATCTCGTTCCTTTGTTGCGTGAGGGCTTCCTCAATCAACAGTTTGAAAGGATCTCCTGTCCCGTCATCTTTCTTTTCTCCTGCCATGGGAGGTCGCTTGGGTGTGCGAGAGCGTCTATCCTCAAGAGAAACAAGCTCGAGACCCAACTCTTTGTACTCCGACCTCGTTGGGGATATGCATTAAGACGACAAGGAGCAAACCGCTCTGATACCACTGATCCGAATTTTATGAGCAGAACGAAATGAATACAGATTATTAACAGGTGCTTAACACAAAATAACAGAGATACAATAAAATTGGTTTTCTATTCAATAACGAAATAAGTTGAAACTGTAAAATGCAGCGGAAACAAGCTTGCTGGAATGGTGGCGGCTTATCATTGAGGAGCTCGATACCGAAAAACCTTCATTTAAGCCCTCAAAATGGCCCCGGAAGTTAAAACTGCTAAAAATAGTAAATTGCCAAAAATGTCAGAAAACTGTTTTGAGCTAGTTGGAAAAGGCGGGTGGCCACCGATATCCATCTGGATCAATTACATGGGTCTTATTTACTAGAAATGCCTTCAATACATAACAATACATAACCCATATCTATTATTATTCCCATTGAGTACCTCCCTAGGTACCCCATTTGACCCCCCTAGGTATACTACATTCCATCCTCCTTCACATGTTTTGTCGTCGAAACATGGGAAGAAACCATACAATATGATCATCTAAGCAATGTAGTCAACTAGTACCAAGCACGAGCATTCATCCATCCTAGTGAAATGTGAACATGGGGTCCAACTGCTTCCATGCCACTTTGATCTGGAATCTGATTGCTCCTTGTTTTGCTACTTTGATATCTCCATGCAATGTTCTTATGCCTCCATGTGCCTCTCCATTGGTTGCCAAAGTGGTGCCATGTTGGTCCATAATAAGTTTTCGGATCCCCATTCCCTTGCCTTGATGACTGCTGATTTTCTAGGTGATGTGGGTGGTGATAATAGATATACATCATCCTGAGCTCTCGATTTGTTGGGCTTGGATTCTTCAACACGATGTTCCTTTGAGTCATTTATCTCCTTGGCTTTTTCTTCCTTTTTATGCCCTTCCTGGGGCTTTTTTTCATGTCCTTTTGTAGCTTCTTCGTCTGATTCAACCTTGGCCTCAAATCTGGCTTTGATACCAAATGTTGTGTGCCTCAAATTTGAAAATATATGATAGAATCAAATCACTCACATAAAAGAATAAACACAAGAGAAATTGTAGAGAAAACACTTGAGGTAGTGTAACCCCATTAACTATTATTCCATAAGGAAGGAAACACTCTTAAAGCAATACTTGCTTGCTACAATAACAATATTCTTCACCATTCTCCATTACATTGCTTCTATTTCTTTATATAGTATCATCTATCTTCTAGGAACATTCTAGTAGGTGGAACCTTCTAGTAAGCTTTCTTACATTCATTGACCGCCTCGGAACATTCTAGGGAAGGAACATTCTAGTAGGTAGAACCTTCTAGTAAGCCTTTTTACTTTCATTGTGTTCACACTATTACATTGGCCTCATTTACTAGAAATGGCCTCCATACATAACAATACATAACCCATATCTATTATTATTCCCACTGGGTACCTCCTTTGGTACCCCATATGACCCCCCTAGGTATACTATACACTTAGCTTCATAGATCAATTTATTGTCTTTATGCCTACAGTGAGTCTTTCTGCAGCCTTAGTGCAACATACATTTTTAAAAAGTTACTAAATGTGTACATGCTATAAAACAAAAGCAATGTATCGGATGCAAGAAGAAAGCTAATTGTTTGTAAGGTTTATATTTCTGAGCATGCAGCCATTGTTATTATCCACGGATCTGTATCTGCAGGGCCTATTTACTCTTGCTCATGATCCTGTTGTTGAAGTGAGAAAACTGGTCAGTTATTGTTATTTAGCTACCATTATCTTCCCTTTGTATAATATTGGTTGTTCCGTCCTATTATTTGTGCAGGTGGAAATTATAAACATTTTTATTGCTGGTATATTATTGTCTTACATGCATGTTTCATTATCAACTAGTGAAAACATTGCAGAAGATTATGCGCAAGAGAATGAGGGGGAAGTAAGGTTAGCCAGCTGTTTTGGGTGGTGATGCCATGTGCTATTTTCGCTGCCTCAATTATGCCAGTAAGTGACAAATTTTTAAGCTTTGTAAAATTGCTTTGGCTGTGCGAGATGCATTTCATGGGATTGTTTTTATTCTAACCTTGTAAATTCTGTTAGTTGCAACTTGCATCCTCCATTCGGGAGCTCTTTGCTATTCCACCAAGAAAATCAAATATCAAAGTAATATTTCAAGAGAGTGGCTTCCTTGCTTCTAGGAAAATATCCCTCTATCTCAAAGCTTTGTGGTTTCAAATATATTTTTCCTTGCCCTATAGGCAAAATTTTGCATGGCTGTAGGTGAACTCTTATAAGCTGTAATTAATTATTTCCATAACTCTTTTGTCCAATGCAAGATTGACCCTTAATTTTTAAGCATTTGGTCCAACAAAGGGTTTTTCATAAATTGTTACGGGGAACAAACATTTGTTGTACTGATAGCATATGTAGACATCTTTGATACATTACTTGTATGTTTTTTTCATTTGGGTTACCTATCTTACAGATTTTAAACTTTTGCATGCTGAATAGTAGGAGTAAGAAATCTATGCTGGACAAGCACTAATAATACTCTTTGTTCTATTTGCAGATGAGGTTGACAACAGGGCATAGATCACAGCAGAATTGATATTCTTGGTGGATATTTTGGCTCTCCTTAAAGCACTGTCATTGCAAAGAAGGGCAGATTCAAATGGATGTGTAGTTTTAAAAACCCCTCAAGATTCTGCAACAAAATCAACACCAAACAAAACTACTCCAATATCTGGTTGGATAGAATATCAACAAGAACTCTTGGGGTTATGAAGAGGAATATTGAGCAGGGAGATACGGATTCCCCTTAAGAAATTGGTAGTAGACAAAAGCTACTAAGAGCAAGGCAAGCATCAACTCCACCCCCCTCATCTTTGTTTTTTGCTGCTCTTCAACTGGCTTCAAAATGTTTTTTGGAGTTCAGCCTTGTCAATGTCAATGGTCAATGGGATGGATTGGAGTGGTGAGATGTGGGTGTTAGGTTACCTGGATGAAGTACAAGACTTTATCAAGTTTCAACAACATGCCAATAACACGTGATGCTGCTGTGCAGAGTTGTTTGCTTACTCCCTTTAGAATGCATACAAATCTAGAACTAGTAGAATATGCAGCGGAATGCATTTTTCAGTTGGGCTGTAAAAATGTTGTACCTTATGTGCTTCTATCAAACATCTGTACTGCAATTGGCAAGTGGGATAATATTAAAACTGTACGAGAATTGGTAAAAGACACGGGCATAAAAAGAGACACCTGGATGCAGTTGGATTGAGGTCAATAAACATGTATGTGCTTTTCTCATAGGAGACAGGTACACCCACAAATGCAGAATATCTATATAGCAATGAAGAGATTGTCTAGGAAGATGGAGGAGGCAGGGTATGTTCCTAATACAAGGATTCTGATGAATGATGTGAATGAGGAAAATCATATATCACGCTACAATATTGAGAGGCCAATAAATGCATTTGAGCTTATGGACTATGTCACTTTGAAATCGATTTATTTCCAAGATTATTGCACAAAAAGCTTGTTTAGGGTCCTAATTGAGGATGGATAGTCTTCCTCGATGGGTTAGTGGTGAGACTAAGCGAAGCACTATAAACATAGCCTTGTATTATATGAATCCTAGGCATGTTGTCAATCTTGCACATGTAACTACATTGTATTTTTTATTCTGTTAGTCTGCATGATGAAGGTTGTTAATAACAATGTTTGTATCGGGCCTCAGCATATCATAATTGTTCAATTTTCTTTATGACATGATAGTTGATTTATGTGTGGGAATATTGGTTGTTGTCATTGATGTCAACCCTAGTCATGGGTTTTGGACCGCAAGATTGATGAAGATATTTGGACATGAAGGACAATGCACATGCATATACAACACCTATGGATGGATAGTATACATCATGTTGTTTCCGGTGGTATGTGGCACGTCACGTGGATCCTCATGGTTGAGGAAAAATGAATTTTTGAAGATGACAAAGTGAATTGAAGAAGGAAGTACATGTAGGCCCTGAAGATAATTAAAGAAAAAAATTACAAAATAAGAAAGTGTTAGGTTGGCCCTAATGTTAAAAGGAAGTGACATAAATGGTATAAATAAATATCATTATACATTCATTTGATACAAAAGTCGAATTTCAGAGGAAATTAGAAGTAAAGAAGGCCGGATTTCAAGGGAGGATGAAGTCTTTTGGTGATGTGTTCTAAGGTATGTTATTTTCAGGTCATCTTACCATTTTTGCTATAACTTTTTTCTAGAATGATTCAGATGGTGAAATTGCTATGGTATTGAGAAGACATATCAAGGTACCTGTGGTAAAAGTTTCAACTCTTGATTCGCTATAATTATGGAGATACACTCTGTGGAAGATAGGGTTTGTGACTAGTCCTGAAGCTAGTCAATAAACAAGTGTTCCGGGTAAAACAATTATAACTTCTTCATCGGGAATCCAAATGACGTGGGACAAATTTCATTGGAAAGAGCACGGACTGTAGTTTCTTGTATGCGAGTTTCAGAATCGGATGTTAAATATTGAGCGCGGGGCATTCTGTGCAAGTTCACTCTCCTGAATAGACCAGAATTGAATAAAGCCTACCATTATTTCTATAACTTCTTTTTGAGGAGGATTTAAGGAGTGAAACTTGGAGGAGTTTTAGAGAATACATTGAGTAATGTTATCTACAGGATCAGAGTACTCCAAGAATTGAAGAATTGCAGAAATTGAAGAAGTCTCAAGAAGCATTATCAGGTTCTATGTGATGATTTAATGTAAAGTTTGATTATCTCTCATATATTCTTGGGTGGAAGGAAGGGGCAAGCATGGAGAGTTCAAATCTCTCTTTATATTGGAGGATTGTATCTTCCTCTTGGAGGTTTATCCCTCCCTTTACATTTGGAAGCTGTAACTACCTTTGGAAACCATTACTTCCTTTGAACAATAACTATTGATTATTTCTCATATATTGTGCATGGTGTATTGTGGTGTATTGGTGTAACTCTTATACTAGTGTTCATTGCTCATTGGATATAATTGAATGGTTTAAGTATAAGTTGAAAAATGTTTTAAATTATACTTGATACTGATTCACCCCCTTCTTAGTATCAACATTTGGTATCAAAGTGGGTTACCTTCAGTACATTTTAACCACTGGAAGGAAGATCCTATGCAGAAATGGAAGGCAACATTCCAAATGGGATTCTACCATTTGATGGAAGCAATTTTGAATACTGGAAAACTAGAATGGAAACTTACTTGAAAGCTCTTTGGGGCAGATGTTTGGTTCTCAATTGCTTCAGGATAGATACCATCCTGGATGGATTGACAACTTTAGTGAAATCCAAGGTGGGATCATGTGCATCAGCAAAAGAGCTTTGGGACAAGCTACAAGAACTTTATGCAAGGGAAGAAGTAGCAGAAGAAGAAGAAGTTGAAGAAGATTACAACATCTCAGATTTCAAAGAAGAAAATAGAGGTAGTTCTTTTGCTTTAATTGTGAAGGAGTAGGACATGTTGAATTTGAATGTCCTCATCCAAGGATTGAAAGAGATGACAATGAAGAAGAAGAAAATCATGAAGTAGAAATGATTCAACAAGAAGATGAAAATCTTAAAAAATTGAAGCATGTTGAGATTGAAAATAGCAAGCTCAAAGACACGCGTAGAAAACTAAGAAGTGACTTGGGTAGTTATGAAAAGACAGTTGTAAGCTTAAAGAAACAATTAGAAGACTTTCAGAAACTAAGAGAAGAAACCATTTATTTGAAAACTCTACTTGAAGAAGCAAGAAAAATAGCAGAAGTAAAGAAGATCCAAATGATAAAGAAAGAAGAAGATTGTGAGAAACTTGAACAAGAAGTTGTCTCATTGAGGAAGAGCTTAAGAAACTCTCAAGTGCCAAAAGAATTAACACATCTTGGATGCATGGGTGAAA
>ML813161.1:87342-97912 GCA_009831015.1 Picea engelmannii
TCATTCATGGCTTCACATTGTTCTTCCTGGGAAAGCTGCACGTTTTGAATTATTTCTTTAAACTCCTCAATGGGATTTGATGGAGCATCAACCTCTATGTCTGAACTGATTGTTTTTATATTTGGAAGATTTTTCCTCTTCCACGTTTCCATAAAACCATCAACCAATTCATTGTGAATCTCATGCTGACTACGCCCAAACAGATTCAAGAAGGCATGCAACAATTCTCGTATGGTCTTGAATGTATTATTGGGTGAGTGATGAAACCAATCATTTGCCCGGTCACCACAAAGAGTAAAGACAAATAATTGCATTAGAACATCCTCATAAATAGGCGGAACACACCATTTCTCGATACACTTAGTGAAAGCCCAGATGTGAGCACCAGCATGATCATGATCATAAAAGTCAGGAATGTTATCAATAACATCTTCAGATATATCATGAGGGTAACCAACAATTCCTGAAAAATCAATAGGATCAAAAAAACCATCCATTTCTAACTAGACATTTAAACAAAGGCCTAAAGAAAAGGACAGGGACCCAAAATTATTAAGGATCCGACAAGAAGGGAAACATGCTAACTTCATCCAAAAAACTTTTCAAGTTCAAGGATGAAGAAAACAAGCCGTGAGTTCCTCCTTGAAGAATACTTTGTCAAATAATTTTTAAAGTGGAGTCGCCAGATGACCAAGTTTATGAAACAAACAGGAGCATCAGACAAAGTAAAAACAAGAAGGAAGACAAAAGTTAGATTATTAAGTTGGAACAAGAACTGGATATAAGTGAGTGCTTCTTCCCCAAGAATTTCAAGCAGCCAACAAGGATTGCTCCTTGCATTATACTTGATAGATTTGTTCAATGGAGTCGCCACTTGGAAAGGAAGCAAACAAAAACAACCAATGCAAGTTCAAAGAATTATTAGTTCTTAAAAAAAAAATTAGTCGTTTTGACCAAGGATAAATGACTTATCCCCGACAACGGCGCCAAAGATGTTGCCGTCCTTATACACACTTGCAAACGTGAGCTAAGTCCTGCTCACTTAGTGTGTCCTCGGAGGCACAATGCCTAGGTTCAAAGTCCATGTTGTCACTTTGACTTGAACCTCTTCTGTCTAGGCTAACTCCTAGGGAAGCCAAGGGGGGTAGACCCTAGTTACTAGATGAGATTAATATTTAATGTTCTAGAAGTTGATTTTAATTGGTTAAAAGGTCAGGGGGAATCTAGCTTAAGATGTCAATCAACAAATGCACGATGCAACTATCTAAGTATGAGAGTCAAACCTTTTCCTAGGGCAACTAAGACTAGTGCCTAAGATTGGGCAATGGGGTCAACTAAGTTAGGGGGAATGTTCGTTACAAGATAAGTTACAGAGTATTACAATAAGACAAATACAATTAGATACAAAAGAATAAATCAGATATACAGATTAAGACTAGATACAAGATATACAATATACTCACAAGTTTGCTCACATGTGCAGGAATTAAAGATACATTAGATAAAGAGATCAACACATGAAGCCAAGCATGCTCACAACAGATAGAGCTCCGTTGGACTGCTTTTCAATGGCCAAGAGACGCAAAGCACTCAAGACCCAATCAAGAGAATGCCTCTAGGTGGATGCACACTTCTTGAAGGATCACACCACGAGATAAATGAACAAAATAGATGAAATCTTTGAAAGAAAAGTGCTCCAGATGAAGAGATATAACCACTTAAGCGATAATTCCACAACACATAATTTAACTTGCATGTGAATGTAAAATGAAAGACAGTGAGATCAGTGAACTTGCAAGTGTGTAACTGTATTGCTTGGTGTTGTAGATTGAAAATTGAATTAAGTGATTAAGTGTGAGACTAATTTTTTAGCCCTATCTAGATGTCAACCCAAAACTCTCCTCCCCCTATTACCAAGTGGTTGCTGGATGCTCAAGAAGTGAGGCAACGAGGCCTACCCTAGCTTCACAGGTCAACCCTAAGGCCGAGTACTCTGGAAAATTTCCATGGCTTTCCTCAAAACCCCAGTTTTTAAGTGGCGAAGATGGTGAGTTAAGGTGTCCTATTAAGTCTAATTAATGAATTTTAGATCTATGAGCTAAATATTGTGAAGTGTGATTGAGTGCTTGTAGCTTGCTCAACAAAGTTGCCAAAGTATTGAAAATTGAAATACGTGAAGGCTGAAGCCCTTTAACAATGAAGTTGCCAAACGAGTTCTTAAATGTTATATTGCAAAAGTGAAGTATGAGAACTGATAATAACTTGCGGAATTGTAAAAGGTTGATTAAGCCCTTAAGATATCCATACTTGCATGCATGTACATAAGATGAAAAACTTAAGAAACAGTTGCTTGCATGCAAAGGAAAAGACAGAACCGAAAAGTTAATTGACCGATTAGTGCATGCATGTGTGATAGGTTTACGAAATTAAAGACTGCATGCAAGGTAAGATAAACTGAAAGCAAAATATCCACGATGCCTCCACGGGCTCTAAGCTAGCATATGTTATAAGATCTACTCTAGATTATTTTGAGTAAGCATGCATGTAGAAATTACAACTAGTCAAGCTAAACTAAGCAAGAAAAAGAAACGAAGGAGATCTAATCTTGCAAAAAATAAGAGAGAAAGGGAAAGAATGCAAGCCACTTGGGTACAACTCCTTTGGGCTTGCTTTACAGTGATTTAGAATATAGAAGAAAAAGATAAGCGTTTACCACAATGAGAGGAGTTGCTTGAAGGTGTGTTGTGCATGAAATTGGGCAGTATGCCCCCTTGTCCTGGCGAGAATTTGCAAAAATCAGCAAGCTATTGCTTGCTGATTTGAGCTGCAACACACTCAGAAAATGTTATGAAATCTTCGTTTTTAGGCAAAGATTTCGTGCATACAAGAACCAGAAAATTTAAAGACTTTTAGGTGACCTATCTAAGCAGGTTAGCTACCGAGATGAGAATGAGAAAAGGTGAACAATACAGAAGTAACTTGGAGTGTATGAAATTCTCAAAGGGAGACTCTTCCAAGAGGCACCCTAATGAAACCCTTGAAGTCCAACCTGCAAAAGCTCATACAATAGCATGCATACAATGGATAATATGGAGGGTTAATCTAATAAAGTGAAATACTTGCACTCTATCTAGCCAACCACATATATAGATTCACAAGACTACTCTTTGCAAGATCTACTTAAATAAAATACTTTACCTAAGATCCATTCAAACAACCATTATATGAAATCAAAGCGATTTTAGCTCATATGTTTGTAAGAACACAAATACTTGTAGATCTTCCCAAAATCCTCCAAAGCTATTTCCTTTTATTATCCAATGGGAAGAGGTTGTGACAACTAATTGCCACAAGCACTTCAAGAACAAAACCAGTGAAGAAATACGACAATAATGAGAGAGATAGAGAGAATGGGATGGTGAGAAACTAGTAGCATAATAGTGCAATAATGAAAGGTGATGAAAGAGTGAGTGAGAGGTCTCTTAAATAGCATGAGAGGCTAAGGAGACCCCTCTTGGATCTTCAACATGTGTCAAACATCCAAGGGAAGGGACAACTCATGGAGAAAAACAACCAATGAGGGGATAGGCTTTTAGGGTGAAGAGAAATGGCATGTAAAAGAGTTGGAAGGTTGAGGTGTTYATTTGAGAGGAGCGTATAGGCTGAAGAGAGGCCCACGTACCAGCTTGCAAAGGGAGTTTCTCCTTCAACATGATGTTTCCCATTCTCATGAGTGCTTTCTCYACTTTATTCAAGAGAGAAWGCGTAAGTMCCATTTAGGAAAACGYAGGTTTAAAATAGGCAAGCGTGAGGTAGCTTGAGTGGAAAGYWTGAGTTGAAGGGAAAGCGTGAGGTGTGAGGGACRTGGAGGGAGTAAAGCRTATGAGTGGAAAGGAGAGGCYCCACGCCTCARTCAAARAAAKAACCTTCWAATTTAACGTGGGAGAAAGCATGGAAAGAGAGGAATGCGTGAGGTAAGGAAGGGACGATGTGAGGTAGGCGTGAGAAACACATGCTTGAGGTAGGACGTGGAAGGATGAGGAAAGGCGTAAGAAACACATGCTTGAGGTAGGACRTGGAAGGATGAGGAAAGGCGTATGGGAGAGGGAAGGGACCCACGACCCATTCAAAGAAGARTTTCCAAGTTAAACGTGACACTTCCAAGCTTTAYGTGAGGATGYGAAGGCGTGGAGAGTGGGGACGTGAGGGAGAGGTGGAGGGAGTGTGGAGTCCACACTCCAAAGTGAGGTGGATGGGTAGAGGTAGGGCGCACCTCATGAGGAGGGGCCCAAAACACATTTAAAATGAATTATTACATCAATTAAATGATTACTACATGCTCACGTGGGGAAAGATACGTGAGCTTTAAATGAGTGAATTTACAAATTAATTAATAATTAAAGATGGGTTTAGAAGGGTAGGTGGGTTAGGATAGGTAGGTGGGTACTTCTTATCATTATTTGCCCCTTATTTCATTTGATTTGGTCCATTATTACAAAAATAACATTTTCCCATGTTCTGGGTTTGGCAATTAAAACCACATTTTTCGAAAAACCCCTAAAGTGGACAAACAACCTAGCAAAACTTGTCCGACTGAGTTGAAACTTGGTCCACGAGTGCAGGGGGTCTCATTAGCTTTCTTTTGAGTACAAATACCCCTATTGCAAATCCCGGGACCTAAGTTTTACATTAATTACCCAGAATTAATTAATTAATTAATCAATTAATTAATTCGAAACCTTAAAAAAAACCTAGCTATACTTGACGGAATTCCGCGAAATTTCACGTGCTGTCTAACATGGTCATTTACAAGATTCCTAAACACTAGCTAGCTAGGAATAACTTCATTAGAACGCCTTTCACCACTTTGGAGGATTTATTGGGTGGGAGTGAAAAACCCAAGGGAGATTAACCCGGCTGGTTAGGCCAGATTAACCTCCTGAGGATAAAAAACACTCAACGAAAGGAACTCTCCTAATGAAGGAACCCTAAGGTAAGTGACCTAACATGATCCATGTAGACTTATTACAATATTAACCCACACAGGGGTGCGGTAATCCTGCTTACAAAATTTGTGCTGGAGGCAAAAATTGCCTAGTAGAACCAAACTGTCTTCGACATACTAGCATCTGACGATGCATTACTTCATGGCACATGGAGTTGACCCCCTAGTTGAATAGGCGGTCAACAGTGGGCAAGCCTCCATGCCCAACAAATAGGTGAATCGATCCATTGGAAAGTCAAACGCCCAACTTCAAGGACAAATTCACCCAACATATATAAAAATTTTAAAATCTTAATTTAGCAACTTTCTACGGAAATGCAATGGCTCCGCAATGGTAGCCATTAATCTCCAATTTAGCAAGGAATGGATGGAGGTAAATCCATGGCTATTGCATTGATAGAAGATGTATGAATAATACAATTTATAGTGAAACTCAGAGAAATTCCTCTTGAGACTATTAATGAAATCACAAAAAAGCTGCAATTTAAATGTAAGGAAGAAACTCATACACAAAATTAGCACACAACAATTACAAAGTCGTTCATGATATAATGGACACAATGTTTACTCTGGAAACCCAAATGGGAAAACCAACATTCAATCGTTTCTTAGTTTTCATTTTGGCAAATCTCTAGTTACAATGTTGTTCCTACTCTTAGTGCCTCCTCTCCTTGGCCAAAAAAGGACCTTTTGAAAGTGAAATCGATGAGAGAAATAGGGAGAGCTAGGGTAATGGGAAGGTCAATAGGATAACCTTTTGTTTCCCATTCCTCACTCTTTTCTCTCTATTATTTTTTTCTTTTCATGAAATTCTCAATTTTTTCTCTTTGGTCTTATTCACTTTACGTTGCATTATCTTTTACATAATTTACTAACCTTCATTAATTGTTATAATAATATTGCAAGTACCAAGTGTTACAACAATTCTTGGTTTGGATCCATTTTTGATCACACCTCCCCAGTGAGAGTGTTTTTGGTTTTTAAAATCTCAAGGAAACCAATATGGATCAATGTGTCTTTTGTCTACTTCTTTGGAATGTGGCTCCGACTCTTGCTTTTGGAAACAACTTTGACTTTGGCTTTGGCTCGTGGCTCTAGCTATTAGCTTTGGTCCTAGCTATATGGCTATGGCGCTGGCTCACTTGTTCCCGTAGCAGAAGTTTGCTCATTGATTCTCATCTCTGAGCAATCTTCAGATCTGAACTCTAGACTCAACACTCATTCCCATCTACTCTCTGTTTTGGAAACAATCCATCTTGGCAGTCATGAAGCCAAGTCGAATGTTGGTCTTCATGTTCAGTGTGACCCCAACATGTTGCCATTGTTAGAATATGATGAATGTGCTCGTTTTACCATAGACAATATCACTACTGTCACCCAACCATAGGCCGAAGCCACCCTTCGAGCACCTTAACCTTGACAGAGAATCACTCTGAAAGCAAGCCCTAGGCTAGATAGCCAAACAAAGGGTAGCGCACCTTTCTCCAAGGATAGCGCACCAAACAAGAGCTGATTAGATAGTCCAAACCATAACCAAGAGATAGTCCAAGCCAAAACGTAATCTGCTAGCTGCAGCAGCTGCAACGACAACTTCTCCTCCAAACTTGCGCACAAACTGGCTAACTGCAGTGCGCATAAGTGAGCTCTGCAGTTTTGAGAAAGCTTGCCAGAATGAAGACTGGCCTCTTGTATTTATACTAATTCTGGCTAACTGCCTGGGTTGACTTCTCATTCTGGGTGCCTATTTACTTAGTATATAATATTTCTTCTGGCTGACTTCTTCTCTTGTTGGCCAATAACTTAATACAAATTATCCTCTTGAGCTGACTTGTCTTCTAGGGTTATTAGACAACTCATTAGGGTTTCTTCTTACTTCCCGAAATATTCTATTTTCGTTAGGTTTACACGTGGAGGTAAATACCTCCCACAACTACCATAATATCAACACTCCCTCCTAGCTAGGGAGGTATTACAGGTAATGGTCTTGAGCACAAACATACCATTCACCCGGTAGCATCAACATAGTTGTATAGACTATCTCATGACTAGATCATGAGCACCATCATCACCGTCAGTGTCATCAACTGCATCATCTCTCGAAACCATACTCCATCTGAGTAATTAGACATGATGATGGACAAGGAACTCACTCCACAGAGTGACACAAGAGCCATTCTTCTAATCCGAACATATGTCCTAGAAGAATAAATGTCTTGAACCATTTTCTGTCTGGGAAATCTCTGTCCATTGATCACCCATCTAGCTGATAATCATTTCCAACACAGCTGATAGTCTTCAAGGCAATCAGAACAATATCATTCAATAGAACACAACTGTGTCTATCCATAGTAGTACACAACTACAATCCAGTGGTACACTACCACACCAAGTAGCACACAGGTACTTGATCAGTGACGTATAGTCACAAACAGTGGAACACATCCACCATAGTAGTATACATCTACTGTCCAGAGACATACAATCTTCATAACAATCATTTGATATCAACCTGCACATAAACAATGTTATGATATAAACTGAATCATCTGGGCCATTCTTCCACTCACATCTGTGAAATCTAGAAGAGCATCTGCCCTCAGAAGGTCAAACATCAATGATGAGCTATCTGGACTATTCTTCTCAAGCAAGGAAGAATAACTCTCTTGATTTCTGAGCCTGGACCATTCCCCACCCTGGGCCATTCCTCCGACACTAAACAAAGTGTAAATTGGAGAGAATGAGTCTGCCCTAAGGAATGCCTGTCCTGATTGCTGAACCTGGACCATTCACCTATCTGGGCCATTCCTCCGACACTAAACAAAGTGCAACCTGGAGAGAATGAATCTGCCCTAGGGAATGACTGTTCGGACCATTTCCTAAGGAAATGACTATCCTGTACCAACCTCCAAAACGGACCATTCTTCGAAACTGCTCACAACTGTGAGCTTCGAAAGAATGATTGTCCGGCGAGGCGGACCAGTCTTTTTAATTAACGATAAAAAAGAGAGACTGTCCTAGACCATTCCCCATGTTAACCACAATGGGAAATCGTTGTCTATGGTACATCAGTAATCCATCGAACCATTTTCATTACAAAAATGACCGTTCGTTCTGGACCATTTTTTGAACTGGAAAATGCATTTCCGTGTTATGAACATAAATATACATAAATAGATATTCATAACATAATAATTAATTAATAAATAATAATAATTAATAATAATGAAAGGTCATGTCTCAAAGGACATGACTATTGGTAAAGGGCACCCCTTCGTGGGTATATAAATGAGCCCTCATTCTCAATTGTAATCATCTTAATATCTTATCTTATCTATTCATATATTATTTACAGTCCTACATGGATTACTTTATTATATTCCAATTATTTTGGATAATTCTTGTGTGTGCGAACTTTGTTTGTCTCATTTGGTATCAGAGCTTTGTTTTCCTGATCCTGGCCTTTGGCCAGTTTTTTATCAGACCTTGTCTGATCCGGCTTTTAGCCAACTCCATCGTTTCAGAGTTTCTCTGAGAAAATTGATCTTTGGCCATCAGGAAAAAAAAAAAAAAGTTCAAAATATCGTTAATAGAAATATTATATATATATATATATATATATAAAACTCTCGCACACACCTCCCGTAGCCCTCATGTCCCCGCTCCCTCACATCCCCGTAACCCCTCCCCATTTCCCCACGACCTGTCCCCACCCCTCTCCCACACCCGCTGTCCCATTCCCAATACCCCCGTAACCTTTCCCGCAGCCCTCCCGATCCCTCCCGCAACCTTTCCTACCTCGTACCCTTCCCCTTCCCCTTCCCCCGTAACCCCTTCCCGACCCCTACCCACTTTCCCTTCTGTCTTGCCCATCCCTGTCACTGTTAATTTCAATTCCATGTAATTTTTTCTAGGCACGAGTACCTGCAATATTAAGTCCGCTAGTCGCAGGAATTAAACCCTAACTAACTAGGTTTCTGTGGTAAGAAATTCGAAGGATATAGGCCTGTTATCAAGCGCTAAAACAACTCGAACGACACGAAGAGAATCACCCATTGGTCGTGACCCTAACTCATGAGGCTACCGGTATAGAATCGTGACATTTGGCGAAACCAAGTCGTAATTATAGTGGAAATCATATGCGTGCACATCAACTATGTTTGAATTGGTCAGATATCAAATCGATTGTCCGTGAGTGAAGCTCCAGGAAATTAAAATAAAATAAGAAGAAGACACGACCACCCAAGACCATCCAAAGCTTTAAAGACGTGACTTTTTCCAGGTTGAGTTAAGGTTTTTTAAGTTAAAGTTAAGAATATCAAGGAAAAAGGTTAAAATTATTGGTAGAAGGATATTCAAACTTTTACATAGTATAGAGTGGAAATTTAAAATTTAAGAGTATAATTGATTAAAAGGGTTCCCTAAATTATAGAAGGTGAAGAAGAGTTATATATATATATATATATATATATATATATATATATATATATATATATATATATATTTATAAAAAAAAATGGAGTTTTGTGGTGAAAAACAAGGAAGATTCCCCCCTACTTATAAAAAATGTGTGGATCCCTTATTAAAATTTAATAGGATTATTCAAGGAAAGAATATCAACATCACTATTTGCCCAACCGCTAAGAAAAATCACATTAACGTTGACCTGGAAAACCAATTAATGGTTTTAGAGCCAAATATAATTGTAAATGACATGTGTCTTTTCGATGAGAAATATGACATTAAGAACCTACAACTATCTATGGGCGATTACAAATTCACAGCTAAATTCAATGTCGTATCAATCTATCAAGACAATGTTGATATAATTCTAGGGTCAACTTGGGTAGATACATTAGGTACTTTTATTTTCAACACAAGGAGAAAGTTTTTAACATTTTCTTATAAAAAGAAGAAATTCACATTACAAGACGCTACAATGAAGTCAATTTCAGAAGCTCCATCATTAGAAGACCTGAAGGACATATTAGAAGTGATCCTTCCAGATAACCAGAAGTCAATACAGAAGTTGCAAGATCGACAAGAAGAATGTGACAAAATCATCATTGAAAAAGATAAAGAGATTTCTCGCCTAAAGAATCATAATCAGAAACTACTTGCAAAAATCATGCAGTCCAAGGAGAAGAAGCAGTGTTTTCAAAAGTTTGAACAAGAAAATCAAGGTCTCAAAGAGAAATTAACCGAAAAAGAGGAAGAAAGCTTCTGCCTAAGGAACCTTAATCAGAAGTTACTAGAACAAATTAAAAGCTTAAAGGATGAAAGAAGGGAGAATCTAGAATAAAAAAATAAAGATGACAAGTCAGAAGATAAAGAAGAACTTTTACGATTAAAATGACATAATCAAGATTTACTAAAGCAAATCAAAAGGCTTAAGCATGATAAGAAGTCTTTACAAGAAGAGTTAATCACAAAACATCAATAATCGATCAAGAGACAATGACTGAACCTATGGAACTAAAGAAGTCGTTAGATGTAAAAGTCTCAATTCTGGATAAAGGAATTAATATAGAACCAATCAACCTTACAACTCAAAAGGATGTGAATCCA
>ML813162.1:0-16501 GCA_009831015.1 Picea engelmannii
CGTTAGGTAGGCCCATAGTGTTGAGTACAACATTAAATTCCAATTTGACTTGGTTGAATTGATCATTCATTGTAGAATATTTTTAAGGGACTTATTCACAGCTTCCACCTGACCATTCACTTGTGGGTAGTAGGGTGATGAATGTTCTTGCCTCAACCCAAGATTTGACATTAACTTGAAAATAATTTTATTCTGAAAGTGACTACCATGGTCAATGGCAATCTCTCTCAGGATGTCGAACCTTTCTATTATCTGGTTAAACAAAAAGAGAGTTGTTGTCTCGTCATCATCTTTAAATGTTGGCATAGCCTTGACCCACTTCTTAAAGTAGTCTACTACTACAATGATATAGCGGTGCCCCCTTGCTGAAGGGGGGTTGCATGTAGTGTAATCAATCCCCCACTTGGTGAAGGGACCAACTATGATGACGAGAAACATGGGAGCAGGGTGTTCCCTCATCTTTCAAGAGAAGATCTGACACATGTGGCACTTCTTCACCGATTCAACACAATATTTGATTAATTTCGACCAAAAGTAACCATCTCGTAGAATATTTTGAGTTGTTTCCAACCCAGACAGATGATCGCTACATGCTCCAGTGTGGCAATCGTTAAGCACGATTTTCACTTCTTCATGAGTGAGACACTGGTGAAGGATGCAATCTACACCTCGATGATATAGAGTGTCCTTGAGTATGAGATAGTTCTTGGCCTGATGGCATATACGGATATGCTTATCATGAGAAGAAAAGGTGGGGCACTTCAAATTCTAGAGATAAACTAGTATATCTCCGTACCAGGGATTTGAAGACATGATCAAAAACATGTATCCTTTAATAGGCGACTCCTTGGGTATAACATCACTTGATTCAATCGGAATTTCTGAGATGAGTTCCATGAAGACCAACGACTTTTTGGATTTCACCGAAACAAAATCCAAGTTGAATTCCTAGAGGATAACTATCCATCTACTTATATTTCCACCAATTACACATCATGTCAACAAGTATTGAAATGGATTCACAATGGCAATGACGGTGGTCTTTCAAAACAAGATGTAATGACGGAATCGATGGACAGCATGAACTGCTTCCAACGCAAGTTTTTCAATGTGGGAATAATTGAGTTCTGGTCCAACTAGGCCTCGGCTCAGGTAATAAATCACGTATTCTAAGAGAAAATCATCCTCTTGAACCAATACCATACCGATGGTCAACTCTACAATGGCTAAGTACAATAAGAAATCTTTATTATAATTGGGTGGTCAAAGAAGAAGGGAAAACGTGAGGGCGCGTTTCAACACTTCGAAAGAGCATTGAGTGGCTTCGTCCCAATGAAAAGGAATGTCCTTCTTCAGTAAACACATGAAACCCTTTGTGATCTCGGTAGAGTTTGTGATGAAACACCGTAAAAATTTCACTTTTCCCTGTAAACTCTGAAGTTGAGGGATTGTGCATAGGGGAGGCAACTGAACTATCACCTCAACCTTTATAGGATTGACCATGATCCCTATTGTCAAAACTATGAAACCTAGCAGATGACCCAATGTTACACAAAAACTGTATTTTTTTGGATTCAAGAGAATCCGGTAGTAGCGACATCACTCAAAGATAAGTCGGAGGTGTGTGGGATGATCAGCTCTCTTATAATATCATGGTGCTAAATCATCAAGATAAGCCTCGACTATGTGTTTGATATCGTGGAAAGAAAAAGACATGGCCCACTAAACAGTGGCTCCAACATTTTTCAGACCAAAAGGCATCTTCCAATAAGATAATTTACCCCATGGACAAATGAAAGAGGTTTTGTGTTGGTCTTTAGCCTTGATCTCTATCTGATTGTATCCCGAAAAACCATCCATGAAATAAAAGGCCTCGCAACCTATGCATTCATCGACTATATGGTCAATAAATGGTGTGGTGAAATTATCCTTTGGATAGGCCTTATTCAAATCACGGAATTCCATACATACGTGAATCGTGCACTATTTTTTGTTGACTGACACGGGATTTGGAACCCATTGAGTCAATTGGATGGGGTAGATGAAACAAGCTTTGAGTAGTTTCTCTACTTCAGCCTTAATAGCTGCTTCTTTCCTAGGATTAACCGGACGAAGCTTATGCCGAACTGGCTTGGCGTCAGGATATGTCGTGATTTCATGTTCAATGATTCTTGGATCTATGCCTAGCATTTCCCTGTAAGACCAAGAAAACACGTCGCGAAATTCTTTAAATAAATCTGTGTAGATTCAAATATCCTTGGGGGAGCAGTCCGCACCAACGAAGATATTCTCCATGATGGCTGGGGTTCTGGAGATATAAATAGGTATCATTTTAGTGATGGTTTCCATATTTCCTTCAGCGTAAACAGCATGCATAGCCAAAGGATTGATAGGACAAGCCCTATCTCTAGTCATAGTCAGAGTGAATTCACCTACTTCAATTCTTCTTAAATCTAGGAGAAAATAAGATCTGTGATAGAGATCATCCCAGGGTCTATCTGGACCAGTCATTGCCTCAATAATCACCTTGTCAGAGGGCAATACCAAGTATAAAGAATACGTATCAGCGAGGGAACCTAGATCCCAAATAGGCTCTAGAACTGGATCTAACTCATGTGTGGGAGTCGGATCGGGGTCGGCGGAAGCTTGCTAGACTATAGAGTACACAACTTCTGTTGCGGACAAAGACATGGCCATGCCAGGGTGCCCTATCCCTTCCATCATGGCTGGTGGGGAAGGAAGAGTCCACGAATCGTTAAAGTAAGTTGTGTGAAAAGATGAGATTTGAAATATTTCATCCCTAGGTTGGTTGGGGACAACCGATATGTAATAGACATTTCCAGTCTAGGGCAGGTAATCGAAAGTACCCATAAAAGGTGGGCATAAACCAACCCCTACATTGACGATGTCGGGCTGAGGGTTATCAATCATCAAGACCATGGATACCCCCGATGAAGGGTCAGGACGGGAGAAGGATAACTAATAAATGGACATGATTTGGCCCTCATGTGGAAACAAAAAGACCCGAAAAAATTTCATGACCATTGCTTGCACAACATAGGTCCAACTCATTCCTAACAAGAGATTGTAGTTAAGAGATGCATCTACCACTTCAACTTCGATGCACACAAACTTCGATGCACACAGTCTTCCCCCCTAACTGCACAGGGAAAGAGGGGATGATTCCATGTGGTCGGAACGAATGATCGTCGAAAGCGGTAAGAAGAGTAGGTGACGGAGACAAAATGGGTTGGCCAATGGCCTTCCAACACGCCAAATACATCACACATGTTGAGGCACCCTCATCAACCACCGTGCAGAAAATGTTCTGAGTAAAAATTTTCATGGTGTAAGTCACTACTATCTGAAACGCCATGTGATAAGGGAGATGAGTTTTTAAGTCGGTCGTATCAAGCATGATTGTTCCCAGAATACAAGTCTCTACAGATCCTAAGGCAGATAATAGAGCCTTTCTTTGGGAAGGGAAGCTTTGGAGGACTTCCAAAGCTGACATTGCACAAGGGGTTTGAGACAAATCCTCCACCACAAAGTAATTTTGGGCGTCCCTTGCATTTGGGTTGTGGGAAGATTTCTTGAACGCACCTTTCAGGATGTGTGTCATTGTTTTTCCCAATGTCTTCTCAATTTAGAGAGGAAGAGATGGGTTTTCGGATTCTTTACCCTTCTCAGAGGTGTTTGGCATTCCATAGTCGGGTGTCCTAGTTGCTATATCAATGCTACCTTTCATCATGTACACATTCACAGACAAAGGATTACTCAAAGACAAAGGGGGTCCCTGACTTCCCCCTTCCACACTCGAAGAGGCTTGAGTTAAATTTTTCCCATGTGGAAATGGGTTCGTTAACATGGCAGGTTGTTGTTGTGCCAATAAATTTTGGGCCTCTGCAATCCTAGGGCACTTTTGAGTCGAATGGTCTTTCATGCAAAGATTACACGGATACTTCAACTTCTTCTTTTTTGTGTTTCCCCCGCCAGCATTATTGGTATGTTTCTTATCCCCCTTACCCTTATTTTGTTGTTTCTTATTTCCATCAGGCTATTGGGTTGCCTTCGGGTTTGTTGATTGCACACTGTGTACATCCAACATTTGAGTAGGGGGAGTAGTCAGACGAGTGGTCTGGCTAGACGTTGTCTGCTATATTGACAATTGTTGCAATTGATTCGATAGTTGATCAATGGGCTTCGTTTTCACTAAACCAACAATACCATCGGCATGTGGTCCAGATCTCTGTCTGGTCTTGTCAAGTATCGATTGTGGTGCATCTGGAAAAAATTTGTAAAAACAGACTGAGAGTAAATCGGCTCTAGTTGTTGAGCTCTCATTATCATTTTTTCTTCTGAAAAGACCCTCGACATTGCGACGTCTTTATATAACTGTGGTACCAAAGACTTAAGGAACCACTCAAGCAGGAATGTTGGTGGGACTGGTACTTTTATCAAACTCTTTCGGCGTATCCATTCTCGGATGTGATCTGAGATATGGTCTGCTTTTGTCTGCTCAAAGTTGGCCAGCAATTCAGTGTTGGCATCATATCTCACATGTAATTGGAAATGGTTTAAGAAATCCATTGTCAATTCGTCGAAGGAAGAGTATCTCAAGCGGTCAAGCTCAATGTACCATTTCGCATCACCCCCTATGAGATTGTGTTGAAACAAATGCAACTGAATGGAGTCCTCTCTCAAAGAGTTGGATGAGCACCATAAATGGAAGGTAGTCACATGATCACCTAGATATTCATTAGGCTTAGCTTCGAAATTTGGAATGTTCAAAGGAAACTTGGTTGGCATTGGAGGCCAACGCGAATCATGACAGGTGGGGTCATTTAATAACTTTGTCAAGTATGGCAAGTGTAGAGTTTTTAGAAACGGTAATTTGGGTTGTTGATTATAACCAGGGAAAAAGGAGCCTGGAGTTTGGTTGGCACCAGGTTGCCAGGAAAAGTTAGGTTGTTGGCCAGGGTTCTAGTAATAACCATGTTCATGACCAACGTATGGATTCTGTGCTTATTGAGACATCATCGACTGACTCCTGTAGTATGATGTGGAAGGTTGGGCTTGCGTTGTATTCCAAGGATTTTGGGAAGGGTTTCCCCCTATCGATCCGACGGGCATAGGTCCTGAGCCTTTCCCAGGGTTCCATTGGCTATGGAAGGGGCTTCCCCCAGTCGGCATCCCTAATGAGGGAAATGATCCCTGCCACAGATTCCAAGTTCCTTGTGAGGAAGAAATTCCTGATTTTTCCCCTTGCACAAGAATGATACCCTGCACAGGATTGTTTTGTCCATAACCGAGGTTTCCCCCGGCTGAGACGAAAGATGATGAGAATGCATTGTTACCAAATGTGTCGAACAAAGAGAATGGTGTCGAACCTACCAGCATGCTATAAGAAGGAATTCCTTGAATACCTTCTCCAAATGAACTATAGTTTACGTTCGGCCCGGTGGAGTGCTAGTGAGCACTGCCAAGTGAAGGGGATGAAGGAGGTATATGACCCCCTCTGTAAGGGAAAGAATTATAGGGAGTTCAAGTGCTCCCCATGGATCCTTGCAAAGGAGCATTCGAGCTCCATTCCCCTAGACCTAAATTCTGTAGAGTGGAGTAGGAAAGGACAGTGTTTGTATCGAAGCCAGGCATCTTGTATGAGAATAGAGGGCATGTCACACTCTGGGTGAAAGGAGCAGTGATCGTCGCCATAGACGGAATCGGACAGTTTCTCGAGGTAGAGGCGGTTGAGACCATGGTGGTGCAAACCGATGATGGTTGGTTAGGAAGAAGAAAACCCCCTATAGTGACAGTTGTAGAGGGAATGTGAGGATTCCCTGAAGAAGTAGTAGAATTTGTCTCCATCGTTGCTTGTGACACTACCTAACATTTGTAAGGTTTAACCTGTACGACGATGGGCGTCGATAGATTAGTGATCAGAGGCTTATATGTACCAAGGGTTTTCTCTCCAAGGTTGAAAATGGTTGTTTCCTCCGGAATCAAATGTTCTCCTCTTATAGATGGGTTGGGCTCAGTTTCCTATGGCCCAGTCGCCTCAAAAGACCCTTTCTAGTCTATTTTTCGCCTTAGGGGTGGTGGGGATGGCTCCAGATTAACTGACGACAGGCCAAGAAGCCTTCATAACCGACGGAGCTTCTGATTCTCCATGGTGTTAGAATATCAATGACACACTAGGGATTTCTATTAATGTTAAATACCAACACACACAAGAAAAATCTCCTATGAGACAAGACAAGCAGATCACTAGCTAGTTGGAAGAACAGTTAAAGAAGCCAACACTAGAGAAACTTACCGGTGCAAATGCAACTCAAATACAAAAGCACCCTTTCGGTATACTCTGCAAAGCATGGCCCAATTTCTACCCTAGGTACTATGGTATACCCCCACAGTCACTTGTGTAAGTCACTAGGATAAAGTCAACTAGGTTGCCAGCATGCGAACAGTCACCAGGCGAGTACAGTCGACAATCGAGTGGACCACAATGAGAAAGGTATCAAGCCCAAAACCTATCAAGGGTATCGAAAGAAAGTGTTTTGGAAGATGATTGAGGACCTCGAATGGATTCGAGACCCACGAAGCTCCGTGGAAAATGCAATCAATGTAATCCCAAGATAAGCCCTCTATATGTGTTCCCCACTACGCTTGGTCCGGCTTTGGAGGGGTTATCTCCGCTACATTTTCGCACGCGGCCTCGTGTTTAGCCCTTATGTTAGAGGGGGGTCCTGGATAACTTTCATGGTTACTATATTTTCAAGCACTCCCTAGCATAGAATCTTATGTTTTTTTTTGTAGCCTTGAAGAGTTTCCTCTCCAATCCTAAATCAAGGCTCTAGCCTAGACTAAATTGATGGACCCTACAAACACAACGTCTAATAACTTTTAATTAATCCTTAATTTTGGTGGTTGTATTAAGTCCAAAGGAACAGAAGTGAAACCAATGATGTTCTTTAAGAGATGAAAGAGAAGAGCATAAGATTAAACTGAAAACAAACTACTTCTTCTTCACAAATAAAGATTTTCCAATTTAAACTCTTTAATCAAACTTTTTCGTAACTACTTTTCTCAGATCTTTGAAAAGAAAAACTTAAAACAAGATTTTGATCGACTACGAGCTACTTAACGTCCTAATCATTCAAATAAATAACTTAAGCAAACTTTCTTTTTCCTCGGTAAATAAAGCAACTAACCTGAACTATTTTACCAAACAAAGAAATGAAAAAAAAAATTATTGTTTTATGCTTCAAAACAAGAAATTTGAAAATGAATTATTTTCTCTTCTTCTAAAGAAAAAAAGGGGAAAATGACGACAAGTCAAGACCAATAAATTACTTTAGGCCCAATCACAGATCGCATGGAGTCACTGACAATACCAAACAGGCAGATCAGAACAGACTCACACACTTTCCTAAAAACCCTAATAAAGAAAACACAAGAAATATTTGATAAAAAGAAAGATATGATGAGTTCATACCTAGGCTACAGACTGCTATAATAGAGACCAGGGATATATCAAGAAAACCCCTGAGAAATGTGACTTATGGCAAGGAAGAGGATGATTGCCTCTTCTTTAAAAAAAAAACAAATTTCTTAACACAGGCACGCTACTAACACTTCAGCAGCCTGCATATGTACGCGGGTTGTCCAAAGGTAGGGCGCGTATGCACACATCCAGGCCCACTACAGGCCACGTACACCTCTGTAAATTCTAAAAAAATATGAAAACCAACAGTCAAGCAAAGGCAAGGAGTACTGGTATGGAAGACCATAATCCCTTAAAGACACAGAAGCTTACAGAAACTCAAAAACAGTAAATAAACGGATTCAAAGAACCCAAAAGAATATCCCCAAAAAACCCTAGAGGTCTCCCCAGTATGGTCACCAATTTTTCTATAGTGGGAAAAACCCTCTACGAACTACACCAGGGTTCTAAAGTGAAGGAAGAGATAACTCTCTAAAGTCTCCTACTTTTAACAACTATCCCATCATTACCCCACAATCATACATAAAAGACAAAGTATAGGGATCTGTAGGCATACCTTAAACTACGTGTCCGGTGTCGATCCCTTTGTGCTTAATTGTTTCTTGACTACAGATCTCCTCCAAAGGCCAACTTGCATTCACCAAAAGAAAAACAATAAACTACAAGCATGCATTCTATATAAGGATTAGTGGGTTAGACATCATAACAAAATGTAAACAAATCATAAATATTTAAGACATCATTTGGCGGGATGGAAAAAGTATTTATTTATATTAATATCACAAAAGTCGTTTATAATATGAGACTAGCAACTGGTCCTCGAACATAGTCCTGGGATCCTCTTCACCATGCACCAACTACTTCCACGTCTTCTTCTCCTCTTCAATTCTCTCTAGGGAAATGGCAAGGGCTTGCAATGAAGGAAAAAGGAATTTTGGCTCAAACTCACAATGTGGTTGCAAAATATTGGGGCAAAGGGAGAATACTAAAATGGGTAGAGTTTCTATGCTCTCATGACTCCCTATGGAATGGGTCCCTAACACCTTCTTTTATAGAAAAAAATAAATAGTAACGGTTAGGGTGACTAGCTATGGGAGGTCAAATGGTTAGGTAATGGCCCAAAAACCCGTATCCCTTTGCAATTTTCATTTTTCACGCTTTTTTGTGAGTGTACGTGGGTTGTAGTGGTGCAACAAGAGTGTCTAGGTGGGTTTTAGTGGTGCAGCAAGCATGTCTATGTGGGCAGTACTGGTGTAGGGTGCGTACACCTTCAAAACAATGGTTTTTTAGAAGAGTTGGTAAGTGATGGCTTGGAAAAGATAGCAAGTAAGATGGCGTGATGTCAGGTATGCATGCCTGGTGAAATTTAGGGTTATAACATTCTGCTGCAAATCCCATACTAATATGAGATCACATCTGATAGAAGAATGCAAGTGCAGACTGACAGAAGAAGATGAAGATGCAAAGTTTTGAATATAATAGCCAGGTCACATCTCTCATGGTGGGAAATTGTTCTAAGTATAAATACTCAGTTTTGATATTTTGTTATGGTCGATGGTAGAGAAAAGATCTTGTATTGTAAAGTTTTAAATGAAACTTATGGTTATATGGTTATGCGTTGCAGTCTGAGATTTCTTGTTTAATGATAGTCATCTTTCTTGCTCCCTTTTGTTTCCCTCTAATACTGAAAGACTTCATGAGTGACTGATTCAATGAATTATTTTGATTGTATTATGATGAATGTTTGATCATAGTGTTGTTATAATTCCTTTTAGTTTCTTTGAGATTTGAATTCAAGAAGATCTTTTGTTTAAGTATTTCCTCTTTGGGCTGTTGGAAGACCTGATGTTCACGGCAGATCTCTACACTCTCTTCACCAAATTCTTCCCTCTACTCACCCTTACTCCAACTTACTGATTGAAGTTGATTCCAGACCTCAATTTCTTGTGCATGCTAGTCCAGTTTTCTGAGTTAAAATGATATCCTCTTGAGTCTGCCCCATTTGACCTCTTTAAATCCATTAACCATGACATATAAACTGATGGGTATTGGGCTTACCTCTGCTACAATCTAGAGGTGACTTTTGGTGCTAACATTTTTGGCGTCATTGTCGGGGATGAATTGAAGATTTTCCTTGGGATTGAACGACAAATATTATTGATTCTGAAGGTGCATCAGAACTTAGTACATTGACTATTGCAACTTTTCACCTGGAAAGTCCACTATTACGACTCCACTATTTCATTTGTGGCTTCCAGAGGAAGACACATGAGGTCTACTCTAGAGTTGTCTTTAGAAACACCTAAAGATGATCCAGAAAAAATTATCAGAAGATGGCAGACCCTTCAAGAAGGCACTTCTGCTGCTAAACCAGGTACTTCTGATGATTTTCACTATCCTCCTATAGCAACTCCAATAGTTTTTTCTCATTTTCCTATTACACCATCTATTGGAGCTTCTAGAAGTTTAAATTTTGGGAGCTTTCCTGTTGATTCCCCCTCTCCCAGTTTCACTACTCCTCCTCCTATTACAGTTGTTGATTTGACAGAGAGGGAAACCTTTGTTCCCTCAAGCCCTATGGCTTTTTCTCCAAATCCTATGTTGCTTCATTTTTCTCCCAGAAACACGCTTCCAATTTCCCCTGTCTGAACTCGAATATTGTAACTTTGTACCTGGAAAGTCCACTGTTACGAATCCACTGTTTCATGTGTGGCTTCCAGAGACAGACACACGAGGTCTACTCCAGAGATACCTTTAGCAATACATGAAGTTGACCCAGAAAAAATTATCAAAAGATGGTAGACCCTTCAGGAAGGCACTTATGTTGCTGAACTAGGTACTTCTGATGATTTTCACTATCCTCCTATAGCAAGTCCAGTAGTTGTTTCTCATTTTCTTATTACACCGTCTGTTGGAGCTTCTAGAAGTTTAAATTTTGGGAGATTTATTGTTGATTTCCCCTCTCCCAGTTTCACTACTCCTCCTCGTATTACAGTTGTTGATTTGACAGAGAGGAAAACCTTTGTTCCCTCAAGCCCTGTGGATTTTTCTCCAAATCCTATGTTGCTTCATTTTTATCCTAGAAACACACCTCCAATCTCCCTTGTCTGAATTCCATCTCCTCCTGGTTCTCCTCCAGTTCGTGTCCAAATGGTGGGTGATAATCCTCCTAGATATAGGATGGATGAGATATTGGTAGCTAGATAAACTCCTCTAGTTTTACCTCAGCCTATGAATTCTCTCCCAGCCACATACTACCTTAAGTGCATTCCCTAGTTCACAGGAGAGGGGGATGTGACTGTAGAAGAGCACCTTGCATCCTTTTATAGATTTGTTGAAATTCAAGCCATCGAAAATGAAGATGTGTGGATGAGAGTTTTTGTACAGATCCTGGATGGTGATGTTAGGGATTGGTTTAAGGACTTTCATCCTAGATCTATTGATGAGATTGTCACTCTGGATCATTCATTCTTAATAAATTGGGGGAATAAAAAAGATCTCCTTTATTACATTACATAATTCGATGCACTTAAAAGAGAAGAAGGGGAATCTGTTTTAGGCTTCTCGAAGAGATTTAATAAGATGTATAAAAATATTCCCACTGAAGTTAAACCCACAGAAACCTCTGCCAAAACGACTTATGCTAGTGCTTTCGACCCTAATTTTTGCCTCATGTTGAGAGAAAGAAGAGATACCTCCTTGGCTCATTGTTATTGGATAAATCGGTATATGCGGACACTAACAGATCTCTCTGGATCCACCTGGATCTAGAACAAAGAAGGACAAGACATGACTCTTTCTCTAAGTTTCACTCATTGAATCTACTACCGAGAAGGAATGAGTGGCATACCTTTATATCACTTCCTTAGGTCTATGTTGTTCCTACTTCGCTATGGTGCACTTGTGAGATCAGGTCCAATACAACACAAACCAACCAAAGTGAAGATAGAAAATTATATTCAATGTCAACCTATGCATATGGTCAAGGCGTTATGCAATAAAATAAGAGTGCTTTTATGGGAAAGGGACATGTCGTTGTATTGTATTAAATGAAAGTAGAAGATACAACCAGATCGCCTTGATGTCGCCATCTTCCTTTTAGTGGTCCTTGGTTCCAACACACACACTTTCTATACACTTGCACTAAGAAGATCCAATACAACTTGATAGACAAACAGAGTCTTCAAGCTTCAATCCAAACAGGGTTCTTCACACAATTGTTTCATTAATTCTCCATTCAATCTTGCTTAACCTCTTCCTTGAGAAATCTTTCATTATATAGGAGAAGAAGAGATGGTTAAAGGGATGAGGATGATCCCACTAAATCTGAGAAGTCAGTAGGATGCCAACCATACGAATGCCACCTCATTTTCTAGAAGATTCCCTTCTAGAACCTTCCTAACCTCTTCTCTTTTCCAAGCTTTGAAACAGGTTCGCACTCTACCTATAGAGCAGACTACGAACAATTAGCATTTCAAGTATAGGGTTGCCTACGAGAATGAAGGATTTTTACACCCTATAACATAAGCAACTTGTGAACTCATCTTAAAAATATGGTTTTTAAAACAAGACAACAGTCACTTTTCTCAGGAAAAAGGTCTTCATGAGAGCCTGGACACATAACTTGTAGACACATCACTAGAGTGACCAAAATAATGTGTAACAGAATGCCCCCAAAGTATGAGGCTAGAACTCGTGACAACTGAAATACTTTTTCAAATGTGTGTGTGTGTCAGAAACAAGGAGTGTACCTAATCAGAAACCTGTAAACAACCAAGCATCTGCAGAATATAATACCAGTTCTGAGGTAGGCATTCCCATGGTCAGATAAAAAATGAATGAAATCATAAATGTATGCCATGGCCACCAATTATACATCATGGATCCATGTCGCCAAAATGCTACATAGCCACCAGGAATACATTGTGGATCTATGTTAGAAGACTCGAATTAAGACATAGCCACACGACATACAAAGTGGATCTATGTGTTGATACAAATCATACATACTCCATCGCAACCTGGATCAAAAAGATGGACCCAGGGCCTTCAATCCTGTCACCTGAAAGTAAAAATCTAGCCATGTGATTACATGTGTTGAAGTCGAATGTGGTAGAAACCACTCGATTACCAGTCATTGATGAAAACCATTAACAAGTGAGAGGGAAATCATCATTGATGTCAATGACTCCCAAGGTACCAAAGTACAATCTGAATGAATGTGAATGAATGAGATGAAGTCGAATGCTCGGTGGAATCTCTCAATCAAGGATCAATGATGTGAAACCCATGTCGAAAGAAAAGAGACCTACCATTAAGGCATGCAGGTTCCAAGGTACTAAATGATTTCTAATTATTATTCTTGGATAATGAGTTGGAGTCGACGGAAAAAGACTCATCAGAGGAGGGCCTTGATGTATCCCCCATCAATGACATGAAATAAGTAACAGATTTTGAGGGTGAATCAAAGTATTAATATGAGTTGAAATGGACACAGGGAAGGCTGACATAGTAAGAATGGACAACTGCAGATGGTCAACTCAACGGAGGGCTCGTTTGAACTTCTCTTGAACATATGACATGATAAAGGACTTGGGAGCACTGACTCAAAGACGACCCAAGATATGACCTTGTAGCAAGTCGAACGAGAGACAAATGGATTTCCCAACCTGGATTCAAATGACGAATAGGGGGTGTCATGTTCAAGAGCGATGCTTACTGCCATTAATACGAATACAAAAACACATCCCTTTCCCCAGTGGAGTCACCAATTTTGTTATTGGATAAATAGGTATATGCGGACACTAACAGAGCTCCCTAGATCCACCTGGATCTAGAACAAAATAGGACAGGACATGACTCTTTCTCTAAGTTACAGTCATTGAATCTACTACCGAGAAGGAATGAGTGACATACCTTTATATCACTTCCTTAGGTCTCTGTTGTTCCTACTTCACTCTGGTGCTCTTGTGAGATCAGGTCCAAGACAACACAAACCAACCAAAGTGAAGATAGCAAAGTATATTCAATGTCAACCTATGCATATGATCAAGGAGTTATGCTAAAAAATAAGAGTGATTTTATGGGAAATGGACATGTCGTTGTATTATATTAAATGAAATTAGAAGATACAACAAGATCACCTTGATGTCGTAAGCTTCCTTTCAGTGGTCCTTGGTTCCAACACACACAATTTCTCTACACTTGCATGAAGAATATCCAGTACAACTTGATAGACAAATAGAGTCTTCAATCTTCAATCCAAACAGGGTTCTTCACACAATTCTTTCATCAATTCTCCATTCAATATTGCTTAACCTCTTCCTTGAGAAACCTTTCATTATATAGGAGAAGGAGAGATGGTTAAAGGGATGAGAATGATCCCACTAAATCTGAGAAGTTAGTAGGATTCCAACCATGTGAATGCCACCTCATTTTCTAGAAGATTCCCTTCTAGAACCTTTGTAACCTCTTCTCTTTTCCAAGATTTGAAACAGGTTCGCACCCTACCTATAGAGAAGACTGCGAACAGTTTGCACTCCAAGTATAGGTTTTCCTGCGAGAATGAAGGATTTCCGCACCCTATAACATAGGCAGCATGCAAACTCATCTTAAAAATATGCTTTTTAAAAGAAGATGACAATCACTTTTCTCAGGAAAAAGGTCTTCATGAGAGCCTGGACACATAACTTGTAGAGACATCACTTGTAACAGTCATATGCAAGATGAAACCATTGAAGTAGAATCTAATATACTGTAAGTTGATAAGATTAGGAGTAAGGTTGATAGGGACATAAGAAAAGGTAAGTCTGAAGGTTCAAATTCTAGTTCTTTTTATCCCCCCCTCAAATGGATGAAGTAACCAAACTACTAAAGTCTCTCTCTACTAGAATGGAAAGGGTCGAATTGGAAGGAAAGTAGAGCTATAGGAATTCCCCAAATATTGGTAACAAAGTAACTTTAGGATACCTACTAATGCCCCTCGGACCATCCAAATATATCAAAGAAGCAAGGATAGAGATAATCAAAAAATCCAATCTCCTCTCCAAAATAACCTGGTTATCGAAGAAGGAGAGGAGGAAGAGCTTGACCCTGAAATTCATTGTCTTGGGGACACCTCCTCATTTCCTCATTTAACCCAAACTTCATAAGAATAGTCTCTCACGGATAGTTAATTAAATGAGTTGAGAAAAGGGGAAAATATCCAGCAGCAACCCAAACAGATGTAGCCTCGGGTCCAAAAGGAAAGAAGGAAAGCCTGATGTTCTTGATCAACCTACCAAAGTAGAGAAGCCTGCTAAATATGTGGCAGATAGCAGCAAAGAAAAGGAGGTATGTAAACCCCCACCAGTGGTCAAATGTCTCATCCCAAAAGTGAAGGAAATTCTGAAGCCCCCTCCCTTTTTCAATTTTGACCATGAAATTCAAAATCTTAGAATCCATGTACCCCTTTCTAAACTGGTCAAGATTGAAGATTTCAAAAGGATCCACTTTAAACTATTGCAGTCTGAACCTATGTCTCAGCCCACAGACTCAATCAATTTGCAAGATGAAAAACCAGTTGTCATATTAGGACCTTTGGTAGAAGATACATATGATTCATCCCCTCCCTTATACACTTCCTTGAACATCCATGATAAGGTGCTTCATAACTTCTTAATGGATTCAAGAGCATACCACAATCTTATGCCTAATATTTTCATGGAATAACTCAAGTTGGAAGTCACAAAAACCTACCACGACCTGTATTCTTTCGATTCCAGGAAGGTGAAGTGACTTGGGGTTATCAAAGACCTGGTTGTGTCCTTGTTCCAGTTTTCGATAAAGAGAGTAGTCATGGATATCATAGTGGATGATGCTCACCCTAAGTTCGGAATGCTCCTATCTAGATCTTGGATAAAGAGACTGGGGGGAACCTTGCAGATGGACCTTTCATATGCCACCATTCTTGTGTTTGGGGGTGAACAAAGGAGACTTTACAGGGAAGCGCAGCTCATGTACATCATCAGAGATGAAGAAAATCCCATCAACCATCCTATTTTTTCTTATAACACTAACTTAGGATCCATCATATTGCAACTCGCGGATGCTTCTGAAGCTCCTCTTGAAATCAAAAAGCAACCAATTAATTTTCGTAAAATACCTCCCCCAACTACTTCTATATGGAATATGTTCTTCGACGGAGCCTCTTCTAAGGAAGGGGCTGGTGCTGGAGTGGTTTTTGTGTCACCTTGTCAAGAGGCTATACCTTTGTCCTATAAACTAGAATTTGAAGCTACCAACAATGTGGCAGAATATGAGGCTCTTATTTTGGGTTTAAGGGTTGTGAAAGACATGGGGATTGAAAAGAAAGAAGTATTCGAAGATGCTGAAATAATTGTTCATCAGGTCAAAAAAATTTATCAAGCCAAGCACCCTAGGCTTAAGACTTATAGAAATGAGGTGTGGGACCTAATTGACAATTTCTTCTTAGCTTTCAACATTTCTTTTATTCCAAGAGATGAGAATACTATGGTTGATTCTTTAGCTATATCAATGAGCCATTTCAAAATCCCACCACCACCTAAGCTCGGGTATGAGGTTGAGGTAAGATATAGGCCCTATGTACCTAACAATATTAAGCATTGGAAGGTGTTCGAGGATGATCTTGAGATCAGAAAATTTCTTGAGTCTGTTGATGAGTTCTCTGCATTACACATTGATCAAGACAATGGTTCTGAAGATGACCCTCATACTGATGTATTTTTCAATAAAATTGCTAATCACCATATTGTCCAACTACCTAGCAACCACATTCCAAAAGGAATAGTTCCTTATTGTTCGATGGGAATGATGTGGAAATAAATTTTAAAGTACCAACTAAGGATGTTGATGTAGCTGAATGCAATATTGGTACAGAGGAGGATCCAAAGTTTGTCAAGTTGTCCAGCCGTCTGTCAAGGGAGCAGAGAGCCGAGTATACTGAGCTATTAAAAGAATTTTCTGATGTGTTTTCCT
>ML813162.1:16601-70363 GCA_009831015.1 Picea engelmannii
GATGTTAGTGACCAAATTTGGCACCTTTATCTCTTGATCTTAGAGATTTAGGATCCAAGAGGGAATCCACCTATCCACAGGTGGATTTTCCTGTAACAATAATGGTCGATGTTTTACTACAAAATAATGATGCAGGGTTGGAGAAGCCTATTTCTTTTTTTAGCAGAGCACTAAGAGATGCAGAAGCCAGATATGACATCATGGAGAAGCAGGCCTATGCCTTGGTGAAATCCCTCAAAGAATTCAGATTCTATGTTCTTCATTTGAAGATCATTGCATATGTTCCTTCAGCTATTGTGAAGGACATCCTCATCTATCCTGACATAGATGGGAGGAGGAGAAAGTGGATTGCTAGAATCCTTGAATTTGATCTGGAAATAAAATCCACCAAGACAGTCAAAGGCCAAGGTTTATCCAATTTGTTGGATGAATATAATTGTAAATCTTTGGAGGTTAACTTCATCAACACTTTCTCAGAAAATCAGTAGGCTAAAGTGTCTGATAGGAGCCGTCAGGATATCCCCCTGTTGGCAGAATGTGCTTGGTACAAAGATATCATATATTTTATGCAATTGTTGCGACCTCTAGATGGAATGCGGAAGAGAAAATAAAGATATTTAAAGCTCAAAGTGATTAGATATTGCCTTATCGACCATGCTTTGTATTGGAAAGACCCTCTAGGACTGTTGTTGAGATGTTTAGACCCACAGGAGGCCCAAAAGATTATGTTTGATTTTCATGATAGCCTATGTGGGGGACATCACTTCTGGAGAACCACGGCCTATAAAATTCTCAGGGCTAGGTACTTTTGGCCTACTCTGTTCACTGATGTCTGTGCAAAAATTAGAGCTTGTATTAAATATCAAAAATTTCCTAGGAAGTAGCAACTAAATTCCTTTCCATTGAATCGTGTGGTTGCTTCAGGGCCCTTCCAGCAATGGGGCCTATACTTCATTGGGGAAATTCATCCCGCATCAAGCGATCAGCACAGATGGATCCTAACTGCTAGATATTATTTTACCAAGTGGATAGAAGTTATCCCCACAAGGAGTGTTTCTCATAAAGTGATCATTGGTTTTATGGAGGATATTATAGTAAGGTTTGGTTGTCCGAACAGAATCATCACTGATAATTTTTCATCCTTCAAGGTTGAACCAGTGATCAAGTTTTGTGAGTAGTTGTTACAAGAGAATCCCCTTACAGACAAGTGGATTTCCTCTTGGATACTAGACCCCTATGAGCAAGACAGAAAAGTGCTAATGTGGACAATGACATTCCTTTTCATGAAGCTAAACTATTCAAAGAAGAAGAAATAAGAAGGGTAAATACCTTTATCGACGTTTTTCCTTGCTTGATCCAGGCTAATATTGATATCTAAGTTCTTCAGAAGGTCCTGTAATACAATGAGAAACAACAACGAGAAATAATTCCTACTCTACCATGATTAGCTTCATAATGGATCTATAACAGCAGTTCGAAATTTCATTGATCCACTCTACCCCTTACTATCCTCAAGGCAATGGATTAGCAGATTCCTCTAATAAAATCCTGATAAAGATCATCAAAATACTGTTAGAAGACAACAAGAAAGCATGGGACTCAAAGCTCAAGTTTTATCTATGGGCTGATAGGGTGACAACAAAGAGGTCCCTGGGCATCTCCCCTTTCCAGCTTGTATATGGAATTCAAATAGTTTTTCCTTCTAATCTCACCTTGTCGGTGGAAAAGTTCTTCCAAGACTATTAGGAAGATCCTGATGACATGATCAAGAGGATGCATCAGTTGGTTGAAGTGCAGCAGGCTAGGGAGAATCTACTAGACAGAGCACATGACCCTTAGTAGAAGATCACATAGTCATTTGACAAGAAAAGTGGTAAGGATGATTTCCAGCTAGGGGATCTAGTACTCAAATGGGATGCACCTAGACAGGACAAGGACACACATGGTAAATTTGAAGCCCTTTGGATTGGATCCTTCAAAATTTATGAGACACTTTCAAATAATACTTACAGGTTGCAAAATTTGGAGGGTGATAGAGTTTTTAGTGGCCCTATAAATGGGCCCTTCCTGGAAAAAAAAATTGTTTAAAGACGCAGTCGGAATCCCACCATTGTAAATATCGTTCATGTTATATGTTTATTTTTATTTTAATAGGAGAATCCATAGCCCAAAGCTAAGTAAATGGAACTGCTTGTTCTTGGCATCTCGCAGGGAGCATGCCATACCCTGTGGAGCCAAATGTTATCACATAAACTTGTCAGAGTCTTTTGAATCTGGGGTTTTTTCCTAAGTCTAGAATTTTTCTTGTCTCTCCTCCTTTTGCAGGCCCAATCATAAGGTTTTTCCTTTCAGCTTATAGTTTTATTCTTTTTCCTTCTTGAGAGGTGTCATCCCTAAGCCTTTTTGTTTTCTTTGAGGTCGATCACTTCTCTCTCCTTATCTCTATCACTGATCCTTTTTCCTTCTTGATCCCTCAGTCATTCATCCAAGTATTTGTTTATAGAGGCCACAGCCATAAGCAGAAACGCAACACTTAGAGAAGTCTGATATGGACTTGAATCAAGCGAGCAAGCAAGTTCAATTTGGCGATTTCATTTTGAAGTTCAGAGATCAACGAAAAATTATAAGCATGGGAATCGGGATTTAGGAGCGTTGTTGAAGTTGTTAGTAAAAGATATGAATCCCTGAAACCCGAAATCAGCAAGAGTCATCCGATCCAGCAGGACGTGTGGCACCAAATCCAAACCACGGAGAAAGTCATTTCAGGAAAACCAAAGTAAGGAGTGTGTAGATTTCCTGGGTCCAAAAATGCAGAGGTACCAAAATGCTAATATTCATCTGGGTTGTTCGATCTAGTGGGGACATGTGGCACCTGATTCGAGAAATCGTGATTCCGTGACTCGAAGGTTTGAGCATGGAGCATAATGCGAAATCGTGAAGCACCTGAGAATTGGGCCCATGGTCATATGGAAAGAGGAGTTTTAAAGAATGGCATGTGCCTATTGGGCGACTAGCGACTAAGGTTATTTGGGGAGACGATCGTGGACGTCAAATTTGAAGTAGGTGTGACCATTGATATGGATGGTCCATTTCGCAAGTTCAAGTATCGGGATATTTGGAATCAAGTGGAGCGAATATTCCTGAAATGAAAAGTCCCAAAAGTTCACAAAAAGAAGCCCCAGGTCATGACCCGAGGTCACATGACGTGATGGAGAGGAGCCACTCCAGAAGCCGAGGGCACTCGTATTTTCACAAGGGAAGATATATGTGGTCTTAAGGCACCAAGATTGAATTGAAGGAGTCATGAATGTCTCCTGGATCATTCATGGGTGTTAGGCTCCATCCTGATCCTAATGAAAGTAGTTAATGAAAATGGGGGAGGTTGTTGAAGCCTCGTCTCACCCCATAAATAGAAATCATGGAGAGACGGTCGTGTGGGTAGACTGTCAGCCAAGAGTTCCCCTATCAACGAATTCTTCTGCAAAACCCATACTAATATGAGATCGCATATGACAGAAGAATTCAATTGCAAACTGACAGAAGAAGATGAAAACGCAAAGTTTTGAATGTAATATCTAGGTCACATCTCTCATAGTGCAAAATTTTTCTGAGTATAAATACTCGGTTTTGAGATTTTGTTATGGTCGATGGTAGAGAAAAGCTCCTGTATTGTAAAGTTTTAAATGAAGCTTTTGGTTCTCTAGTTATGTGTTGCAGTCTGAGATTTCTTATTTAATGACAGTCAGCTTTCTTGCTCCCCCTTGTTTCCCTCTGATACTGAAAGAGTTCATGATTGATTGATTCACATGAATTATTGTGATTGTATTATGATGAATGTTTGATCATAGTGTTGTTATAATTCTTTTCAGTTTCTTTGAGATTTGAATTCAAGAAGATATTTTGTTTAAGTTTTTCCTCTTTGGGTTGTTGGAAGACCTGATGTCTGCGGCAGATCTCTACACTCTCCTCACCAAATTCTTCCCTCTAACTGAATTTGATTCCATACCTCAATTTCTTTTTCATGCTAGTCTAGTTTTTTGAGTTAAAATGATATTCTCTAGAGTCTACCCCATTTGACCTCTTTAAATCCATTAATTGTGACATATAAACTGATGAGTATTGGGCTTGCCTCTCCTACAATGTAGAGTTGACTTCTGGTGCTAACAAATCCTCATGATGATAATTCCTCACGTCCCCCTGTCCATACCATATTTCTTCTTCATTTCCTCCACAAGTGTTTTCTCCTTTGTCTTATTGTCAAGGAATTAGGCAGGATCCATGCCTTGGGATGGAAACCCTATAATGTTTGCAATAATCTCTACATCTATCGAGACGAGCTTGTCCAACCATATGTCCCCACCATGTGTGGATTCCATCAATTTTTTGACGCAACTTCTTGCATATTTTCCTCTGCCAAAGTGTGGAAGGTCTAGTAGACCTAAAATGCCCATTTTTCCAACCCTGTTGCCCACTGGAGTGGTTGATCAACCGGTTCCCCAACCGCATTTATGCCCACCATCTGTAATTATACCCTCTTTGATAATTCCAGGAACTTGCTCGTGCTTCTTGTTGATATTATGGTAGTTGCGGGAGGTTTTTACCTCTACGTGTAAACCTAACGAGAATAGAATATTCCAAGAAGCAAGAATAAACCCTAATGAGTTGGCTAATAACCCTAGAAGACATGTTGGCTCAAGAAGATAACTTGTATTAGGTTATTAGCCTCCAAGAGAAGAATTCGACCAGAAGAAATAATATATACTAAACAGACAGATACCCAAAATGAGAAGTCAKCCCAGGTAGTTAGCYAGAATTACTATAAATACAGGAGGCCAGTCTTCATTCTAGCAGGGCAGTCTCAGAATTGAAGAGYAGCACTTGTGGGCACTACAGTGCCCAGTTTTGTGTGCAAGTTTGGAGAAGAGTTTTCATTGCAGCGGCTGCAACTAGCAGATCACGTTTGGCTTGGAATATCTCTTGATTAGGTTTTGGACTATCTGATCAGCTCTTTTTGGTGCACTATCCTTGGGGAAAGGTGTGCTACCCTTTGTTTGTATGTCTAGCCTAGGGTTTTCTTCTAGAGTGATTCTTTGTCAAGGTTAAGGTGCTCGGAGGGTGGCTTTGGCCTATGGTTGGGTGACAATAGTGATATTGTCAATGGTAAAATGATCACATTCATTCATATTCTAACAGGTTATGGGCCCACACCTCCTTCATTCAGTCTAACCTCTAGAAGGAAACATAGTCGTAAGGATATTAAGCTCGTTGAAGAACTATCGCTAGGGTTTCTAGCAAGAGTAGTCACCATAGCACTATCGCTAGGGTTACTAGCAGGTGCAGTTGTAGAAACCCTAATCCTCTCGTTGAGGCACATTAAATGAATGGATTGACCTAATTTTTGGATAGACCAGTGCTCCCTAGCCTAGCACATCTCCTAGTACTCTCTGCAAGCCAAGACATCAAGTTTGATATTTTGGTCAGATCTAGGGTTGACCAAGTCAAAGTAACCATGACTTACTCTAAGAAGTCAAAAAACAAGTTAGACGGAGCTTCTAACTTTAGATCTTGGAATACAAGGATTGACCTCATCCTTTCTAAGAATAAAGTACTAGATATCGTGAAAGGAAAGATCGTGGAACCAGAGCTTGAAGAAGGAAAAGAGAAGGAACTGCAGAGCTTTGCAATTATGGAGAATTTCAAAGACGATCAAAACAATGCAATGAGTATCATAGTGGAATATATAAAATACCACTTGATACCATACATCTCCCATCTTGACTCATCTAAGAAGATGTACGATGCCTTAAAAAACCTCTTCTCAGTCAGAAACATTGCACAAATAATGAGTCTAAATAATGAGCTCTGTGACATGAAGATGAATGATGATCATAGCATAAGATCATACTTTGTGAGGATCTCCCAGTTAAGATATCAACTACAAGCTATTGAAGAGATCATTTTAGAGAAGGAATTGGTAAACATAGTACTCAATGGTCTTCCCAAGACATGGGATTCATTTGCCGCAAGCATGAACACAAGGAAGGAGTATCCTACATTTGAAGAACTTTGGACTTGCTTTGCTCAAGAAGAATCCAGGATCAGTGAAAAAGAGAAACCCCAAAATAAGTACAATGATCAAGCCTTCACAGCAAGATTCAAGAATTTCAAGAACAAAAGGAAGTTTGGTTCAAGGAGGAAGCCAAATCAAGAGAAAGATATTTCAAAAATGAAATGCTTCAACTGTCGAAAGTATGGTCACTACAAGAATCATTGTCTCGAGATAAATAAAAGGAAGGGGACACACGAAGCATCAGTTTTCGAAGAAAAGGAACCTACTAAGAAGACCAAGCAGGATAAAACAGACTTCTTCTTCTAAATACAAGGTAACAATACTCTTCTTAGTTCTTGTACATATCTTGTTTGCATAGTCTCTGTACATATATTGTATATCTATCTCTTAGAAGATAATATGCTCCAAGAAGAACTGTGCCTATGGAAGAACAACAAGATAAGGATTGTTATCATTATACAAGTCATATATTACACATGAAAGCATGAAATACATCAAAAAAATCATGTGGAATCTATTACAAGATAAGCCGAAATCAGAATCAATCTTGAAGAAACTTATAAGAAGCAAAGACAGAAATAAGTCAGCAATCAAGAGGAAATTGGACAAAGACTTATGAAACTTTGCAGAAGACAATAAGGATGCAGACATAAGCGTGGACTCTGTTATATGGAGGGAGCCAATTATATATGAAAAACATGCACTCGTACATGAAGCAAGGATTAGGAGGGAGATAATCCTATGATCCATTGAAGATGATGAAGTATATATCCATGGTAGCAGCCATGAAAGGCAGTACATGTTGAATTCGACCTTAGAAGAATTATTATTCGAAGAGAAGCCTTAAAGTATTCTTGGTTGTCCATCCACATTAGTGATCCAATGATGAAAGGAAGAAGTGGAATCTTTAGGGCATGGAATCTATAAGAAACTCCATGGACCCAGGAGCTAAAGAAAAACATGAGGAAGAACATGAATATTCCAAGAAATAAAGAGAAGTTGGAACAACCAGTCATTGTATTAAGAATCAAAAGATCACCAACCTAATATGAACTCAATAAAAGAAATCAAGCAGAGGAACTGAAAGTTGTGATGAAGAACAATGTACATATATGCAAGCATTGAAAGATTCATAACTAGAGGTTCTCCCAGATGGAGGGAGAAGACTATGATGATTACTTGTTCCAATAAATCATGCATACCTCTACATGAGTCTTTATATCATCTACAATATCCATGGGTTGGATTTCTACATCAGATGAATGTAAAGACTATTCTCCAGAGAAATTGAACAAAGAGTGTATGAAGAGCAACCTCGAGACTTTGAAGCATACCAGAAAGAGACCCTTGTATGAATATAGAAGAAGATAACTTGGTGGAGAACCTCTAATGTACAGTAGAAGCGTGGTGAAGATTTTCTATAACAGAGATATTGTATCAAGATGATTACTCAGACGATCAGATCTCATGATGACAGGAGAAGTTCCACATGGATATGTTCCAGTTTTCCAACAATGATATACTTTATTGATCGGAGCTACATGAAGCCTTTAGAGAAAAATAGTGTTCCAGATCCAAGTACATCTGAAATCAAGCATTACATTATCCATGATGAAGTCTAGAAAGGAGAAAGTGGTTCTCCAATACATATCCCCACAGATGAGTAGATAATCAGACATTTTTGGTAAAGCTTCTATCCAAGATGAAAGAGTTTGCATACTCAAGTTGGAGCTCATGGAGACGACTTCCTTATTGAAAAAGGAAGAGATGAATCCCAGGTTGGGAGGGAGCACTGATGTATTATTGATTGATGGACAGTCATTTTTCAATTCAAAAATGGTCTAGGATAAGTAGATTCTTTCCAGTTCGGAAAGTGGAATGAGAGTTCTGATGGACAGACATTTTCCAGTTTGGAAAATGATCCAGATTGTTGATGTACCATAGAGAGCAACTTCCCATTGTGGTTAACATGGGAAGTGGTGCAGGGCAGTCTCTCTTCTTGAGGGTTACTCAAGAAGACTGGCTCACTTCATCGGATAGTGATTTCCCATTATGGTTAACATGGGGAATGGTTTGTTTTGGAGGTTGGTGTAGGACAGTCATTTCCTTTGGAAATGGTCTAGACATTCATTCCTTAGGGCGGATTCATTCTCTTCAGGTTGCACTTTGTTTAGTGCCGGAGGAATGGCCCAAGGTGGGGAATTTTCCAGGTTCAGCAATCAGGGAGAAACATTCCTTAGGGAAGACTCATTCTCTTCAGGTTACACTTTGTTTAGTGTCAGAGGAATGGCCCAGGGTGGGGAATGGTCTAGGCTCAGAAAATCAAGACAATTATTCTTCCTTGCTTGAGAAGAATAGTCCAAATAGCTCATCATTGATGTTTTACCTTCTAAGGGCAGATGCTCTTCCAGATCTCACATATGTGAGTGAAAGAATGGCCCAGATGATCCAGTTTATATCATAACATTGTTTATGTGCAGGTTGATATTAGATGATTGTTATGAATATTGTATGTCTCTATACAGTAGATGTATACTACTGTGGTGGATGTGTTTCACTATTTGTGATTATACGTCAATGATCAAGTACCTATGTGCTACTTGGTGTGGTAGCGTACCATTGGATTGTAGTTGTGTACTACTATGGATGGACATAGTTGTGTTCTATTGAATGATATTGTTCTGATTGCCTTGAAGACTATCAGCAGTGTTGAAAATGATTATCATCTAGATGGATGATCAATGGATAGAGATTTCCCAAACAGAAAATGGTTCAGGACATTTATTCTTTAGGACATATGTCCAGATTAGAAGAATGGATCTTGTGTCATTCTATGGTGTGAGTGACTTATCCAACATCATGTCTAATTACTCAGATGGAGTATGGTTTCAAGAGATGATGCAGCTAATGATATTGATGGTGATGATGGTGCTCATGATCTATTCATGAGATAGTCTATACAACTATGTTGATGCTACCGAACGAATGGTATGTTTGTGCTCAAGACCATTACCTGTAATACCTCCCTAGCTAGGAGGGAGTGTTGATATTATGGTAGTTGCGGGAGGTATTTGCCTCCACGTGTAAACCTAATGAGAATAGAATATTTTGGGAAGAAAGAATAAACCCTAATGAGTTGGCTAATAACCCTAGAAGATATATCAGCTCAAGAAGATAACTTGTATTAGGTTATTAGCCTCCAAGAGAAGAAATTGGCCAAAATATATAATATATATTGAATAGAAAGATACCCAGAATGAGACATCGGCCCAGGAAGTTATCTAAAATTACTATAAATGTAGGAGGCCAGTCTTCATTCTATTAGGGCAGTCTCAGAATTGCAGAGCAACACTTGTGCGCACTACAGTGCCCAGTTTTGTGCGCAATTTTGGAGGAGAGATGCCATTGCAGCGGATGTAGCTAGCAGATCACGTTTGGCTTGGATGATCTCTTTATTAGGGTTTTGACTATCTAATAAACTCTTGTTAGTGCACTATCTTTGGGGAAAGGTGAACTACCCTTTGTTTGATTGTCTAGCCTAGGGTTTGCTTCCAGAGTGAATCTTTGTCAAGGTTAAGGTGCTCAGAGGGTGGCTTCAGCCTATGGTTGGGTGACAATAGTGATATTTTCAATGGTAAAACAAGCACATTCATTCATATTCTAACATCTACTACATCGTGGTCTGAGTATTTTAGCTTGTCGATATGACCCAACAAGTCTAGTTTCACCTATACCCCATTTGGTATACACGGAAAAACAATTGCTACAATGGGTTGCTTGCGAGGTGACCTACGTACCTAATGTTGGTATTTATTTGGTGGTGGTTGGCTCGAGGTTCTAGTGGCCATCATTTTTACTTCTTAATACCATTATGTCCAGCCCGTAACATCTTCGATTGTTCCTTTCGGGTGGTGGTCTGACACAGTCATTTGAGACTCGTCTGGCTCGACTGTTGCTTCCTGATTCAGCGTCATCCCATTGACTCTCAGAGCTACTTCGGTATTCTCTGGTTGCACCTCCTTCAGGGTTTGTGCGTCCTAGTTTTGTTGCTCATGTGCCTCTGCTAGCATATCTACATTCATACCCTTCGTTGTTGGTTGTTGGGTTTCTTCCACCACAGGTGTGGGGTTCACTGGTGTTGTGTCTTGGGATGGGATTTCCTTGACATTGATGATTTCCAATGTCTATTGTTCACCTTCTTCCAATTATACGTGTGCCCTAGTTCTAACTATGGTTTTTCTGGCAGTTTGTCTCACTTCTGCTTGCTTTGGTGGTGCCATGGTGTTGAGTGTCAAGCGTTTGTTGGGTCTGAATGGTCTTTGTGCCCTTTGCGAACTTCACTATGTGTTCCTTAACCTCTATTGCTCTATGTATGTTCTCTTTTTGAAAATAGACTCTTTGCTCCAACGTTTGTGCGTTGTATGGGAATCACATGAAGCTTGTTGAATATGCTACTTTAATTATAGTTCAAATTCTCCTCGAGTTATTTTTTACTTTCCATTACTTTCCCTTGATGTCTCTAGTTGGTGCGATTAATGCGGCATCCCATCGGTCCTTTCCGGCATTCAATTCCGCATAACTTCATCGTTTCGTACTGCTTTTGTCATATTTACTTTTCCCACTTGTTTTCATGGTAAATTGGTCATTGGTATTGTCCTCACCGAGTTTGTATTCCTAAGTGTGTGTACTCCTTCTTTCGGTGTATTGTTCCTCTGGGTCCTATTTGAATTATTTTATTTTATTTTTTTCCTGCATGGTGGGTGGTCAATTGTCTTTATAGAGCTTAAGTCGGCTCCTGTTGATCATCCCTCTAAGTTCTATTCCTGATAATTCTTTCAACTATACAACTCCTCCATATGTGACGGTTTTTACTTCGTATGGTCCTATCCAGTGCATTCTTAGCTTTCTTGGGTGTTGAAACGATTTGTTGTCATACAACAATACTAGGTCTCCTTCTTTGAAGGTTTTCTTCTCGATGTGTCTATCATGCTAAGATTTGTCTCTTTCTTTATGAACTTGTTGGTGGAACCCTGCTAAGATATGATCTTCCGCCATGGTCATTAACCAATTTAGTCACTCCTGTACTACACCTCATTCTGTCATGTGTGTAATTGCTGCTACAAACAAACTGTGTACAAGAAATTCTAATGGCACCACTACTTCTTGACCATATGCTAGTTTAAATGGTGTGTGCCCTATCAACTTATTCCACATCATCCTTTAAGACCACAATATTGTTGGTATTTTAAGGTCCCAATCATCCTTGTTGACATTACAGATCTTCATCAGTGCATTCTCAAGAATTTTATTGAAATTCCTCTACTGTACCATTCACCTGTAGGTGATATGGTGTGCTCTTTTGAGGATGGACTTCAAACTCTTTATTCATAGCACTAATAGTGTTGTTTATGAACTGCGTTCCTTGGTCTCTCTTCAAAACTCATGGGCACCCAAATCGAGTGATTACTTGTTCAAATATAAAGTGTGTTGTTGTTTTTGCACTGCAATCCTTCACTGGTGCTTCTTTCGCCCATCTTGTTAGGTATTTTGTTGTAGTTATAATGTACCTTGATCCTATTATTTTCGTTGGTGGGTTGATTGGTCCCACAAATTCTATCGCCCATTATATGTGGTTGTAATGGCATCTCACCCCTTCTGTTGGGTTTACCTACACTTTGGCAGACATCGCATCTTTGATAGTACTCCTTCGATTCTCGGTGAATGGTCGGCCACCATAGTCCTGCGTGCAATACCTTCTGTGTGGTATCTTTGCCTGTGTAATGTCCTCTTTTTATTCTCTCATGGGCTTCTACTAAAACTCTTGGTATTTTGTGTTCTAGCACATATCTTCACAAGATGTTATCTGCACCCATCTTGTATAAGTGTCATGTGATCAATTGATAGTCTGCAGTCCAGACTACCAGGTTTTTCTTTTGCACGGTGTTGTATTCCTGCGGCGCATTACATGTGCTCAAGTATTGGATGATATCTGTAAAGTAATCATCAGTGATCTAGACTGAAAATAACTATGCATCCAGAAATTTATCCTCTGAATTCATAGGTTCTTCTCCATTTGTGACCCTTGATAGGTGGTCAGGTCCTGCATTCAATTTTCCTGGCTTGACTATTACTTCAAAGTAAAATTATTGAAATAGTAATAACCATCGATAGATTCTCCCCCCCAACACTGGCGTGTTGACTATGTATTTAAGGGTTGAGTGATCTTTGAACATTTTAAAGTGTTTCCCTAATAAGTAATATTTAAGCTTATGTAGTGTGTAGACCATAGCTAGGCCTTCTCTCTCTGTAGTGTTCTAGTTCTTCTCTAATTCTGATAGCTTTCGGCTCGCAAATTCTATGGGGTGATCCAAATCCCCCACTCTGGCTACGGCAAGATGGCTCCAAGTGTTATGGTTGATGCATCTACATGGACGTGGAATGTCTTCTCCTAGTCCGGAAATACTAATATTGGCGTAGTGACCATATTTTCCTTTATGGTATCCAGACCATGTTGACACTCGTCGTTCCAATGAAACGTTGTATCTTTTCTTAACAGTTTTTCCATTGGCGTGATAATCTACGCATATCCTTTGATAAAATATTTGTAGTACCCTGTGTGTCCCAATCTCGCTCTTAGCTGATGGACTTTTTTAGGTGGTGGTAAGTTAACAATGACTGCAATATTTGCAGGATCTACTAGTAGACCTTGTTTGCATATTATATGGCCCAATAGTATCCCAAACGGTGTTCTGAATGTACATTTTTTTATGTTCAATGATATCTGGCACTAGCTACATCTTTCTAACATTAGTCATAAGACCTCTACATGGTATTTCAACAAACTATAGATTGTCCAATCATCTAGGTATACCTCAAGAAACTGATGGATGAATTCCTTGAATGCGGGGATGACTACTCTGGAAAATATTGTTGGTGCATTCTTCATTCCAAACATCATGACTGTGTACTGGTAGGATTCCCATTCTGTCCCAAACATGTTCTTGTATATGTCTTCCTTTTCTATCTTAATCTGATGGTAGCCTGATAATCCATCAGTGAAGGAGTAAGCTTCATGTCCTCCTATGTTCTCTAGCACTTCATCTGTGAAAGGTGTAGGGAACGGGTCATGTAGGCATGCATTGTTAAACTTCCTCAAGTCAATGCATACCCTTATCCCTCCTTGTTTTTGTCCTGAACTAGCATTAGGCTTATCCATTCTGATTCTTCCACTGGTTCTATGATTCTGGCCTCGAGCATCCTATCTATCTCAGCTTTGAATTTCTTCTTATATATTGGGTTCAGTCTGTATGGTCATTTTCTGATCGGTCTCACTTCAAGTCTAAGTGGTATATTCATTTCTCCTAGCTCTCCTGCTATACCCTTCATCTCTTTAAATTTTGTGGGAAACAGGTCGTTGTACTCGTGCAGTAACTCTGTTATGCTTTCCACTGTTTGTTCATCCCATTAATCTCCAATGTTGGCCATTTTGGGGTTCTCAACTATCCCAATGTTGACTTTATTTGCCTTGATCAGCACGGTAATAAATTATGATTCTTTGGGTGGACCCTCCACTTCTCTTTCTCCTTCTTCTTCCTTGATCTGAATATCGTGTAGATCGTCTTCATCTGGTGCTTCCTCTTCCACATGGTAACATGACAGTAGTTCTTTGATTGTTTGTTTGTTCCGATGTTGTTCTTCTGTGATGAGTTATACTTCTGGTTCTTCAATGAATATCAATCCTCTTATCTGTTTAAGAGTAGCATCTATGTAGGGGTTCTCATGCTTGAATGAGAAAGTGACTATAAAATTATGTTGTAATATCATCCAGGTCGCAGTTCCTTTGCGCGGTTCCTGGTCTATATACTAGTTCATTGGTATGCCCTCTAGAGTGTGTATGAAATGGTGAGGCCATTCCTCTGGGGGTGTCATTTTCCACAACATTCTACACTTATTCAAGTGTTTCGATGGTTCCCCCTATCCATTGTACTTCTATTGTTGCTTGTTGTCTTTATGTTCTGTGTCGAACCTTATGTGCAATAACTACTTACATTGGTACTAATCTATGATTGTCTCTTTGTGTTCGCTCCACCATCTCTCAGGTGTGGCCTTGAGTGTTATATCAAGTGCTAAGAGTCTCTGATTCTCTGAAACTTCATCTTCATACTGTGCCAATAATATTTCTAGGTCGTTTATCCCATGGAAACTAGGTGGTTCCATTATCTCTGTGCCTACCCATCTTACTGCGCAGTCTATTCGTGCACATCTTCTCATGGAAACTTTGTGTAACATGTGTTGCAAGTTCTCTAAACTAGTGTCTGAGTCTGTTTCACATGAAGTAATGCTCTGCCAACTGAGTATCCCATATGCAGTTGAGTTTATGTAATCCTCATCATGCGCATTTGTTCTGTACAACTGGTTGATTTCCTCTAGGTATAAGCAAGTAGGTTCTACGAACCTTTCCCCTTATGATGGGTCTAATGGCGCCATGATCCTGTATTCTCCTGACTGAAATTTCATCTTTCTTGTCTTTAGATTGATTATGGCTTGGTTGTCAAACACCCAATCCAAACCAAGCAATGTTGTATATGGTGTTGTGTCATCCACTATTTCAATCACTTCAAAGTTTGCTTTAGTGAGCACCCCATCCAGTTCTACTGTCACTCCTTTTAGTCTACCGATTGGTAAGACTCTGTGTTGGTTTGTTAGTTGTAGTTGAACATGTGAGTATCCTAATGTGGTCTCTCCCATGCATTTCCATGTCTTCTTTGGTAATACATTAACTTCAGATCCTAGATCCAATATGATGTCTCCCATGTTGAAATCTTCGATATTGGCATTGAGTCTGAATTCTCTACTTGTTCTTCTCCTTGTATGTAGGTGATCGATTTTGTTTTGTTCTAGTTTTCCTTCTGTCTCTATACTACATATTTCTAATATGTTTTAAAATATTTTAACAGATGATGGATCACTTGATACTTTTACACATGATTTCAAAAATCTTGTGATTATACTTACTTGTGCCATGGGTTGCCTTCCTTCATTATGATCCAATAACGGAGGCATCTTGTATTTCGATGATTCCTTTCTTTGTTGCGCGATTGAATTCGACACCATGTCTTCCTTCTGAAATTATTGTCTTGCTTGCTTAAATATCTCCTTCTCGTTCCACACGTCAAACTATTTCCTTGGTTCGATGTTCTTTTTCACCCACTGTTGTTGTCTTGGCTCTTGTCAGATTGTGTCATTTCCTATTTTATCTCCTCCGCGGGAAACTATGTTGATGTTTCGTCCTTCGTCTCTCGCTTCGGCTGCAATCCACTGAACATTTTGGTTGTTCTAGTTCCTCTTTTCCTGAATCTTTACTAATAGTGTCATACATTCTTCTGTATCATGGTTCAATGTGCGACAATACATACAAGTTGTTGGTGGAAGCAGACATTCTCTTGCATAATGTCCCAGTTGTTGATCATTGTGACATGCCATTGGTCCTCTACCTCATCCAAAACCTCCTCTCACTCATCCTCCACCTCTGTAGCCTTCTTGATCTCCTCTCAGCGCATTGTACTGAGGTGCATGATTGTACTGTGCAGTATTGTACTAAGGTTGTGTTGTGTTGTATTGTGGTTGTGCAGTATTATATGGTTGTTGCGCAGTATTATACTTCTGATGCACAATGTTGTATGGAGTTGGAACTTGATTAAACTATGGTGCAGCTTGCCCATTCATCATTTCTGCATGTACTCTATATGCATAGGATGTCCTCTCTCTCATCAACTCCATAGTTCTACAATCCTTGTCATTGTGGCCCACTGAATTGAAAAATTTGCAATATGAACTCTTTGGGATTGTCTGGTATTTCTGCATCATTGGGTAGTGATACAGATCATGGCCCGATTTCTTACGGAATTTGCACCATAATCCTCCTATTGGTAATGGATTTGGCATTCATGCTGCCATATACTTCACGAATGTTGGACATTCATTCTCATGGTGTCCTTTCGTCCTACATGTAGTGCACCAAACGGATTCTCATTTGTCCTTGCCCTTATTCTGGTTTAGATGAAACGTTAAGTTCTTCAAATCCTCCTTTAGCTCCTTGATGGTTGGGTCCATATGTTGATATTGGTTTTCTTCCAGTTGCAGGGCTACATGTAGAGCCTTTGCCTGCATCTAAAACATTTTTTGTTGCAATGGGTATTTTAAGTGTGGTAGTAGTGAATTGGCGAACATGTGCCTATGTTGCATATCGATCATGAGATATTTCAACTTTCCCTTCAATCGCTTGAATCTCTGGTCAATCTCCCATACTGATTCTCTCGGTTTCTGTCTAATTTCGATCATCTTGTTCATGTAATGATCCTCTGAACTCTACTTCTGGAACACATTAATCAGTAACTTCTTAATGTTTGTCATTGTCCTTGTCATCCCAGGTGCACTATTTTCATCTAGAATCATGTACCTATCTAGTGTGCAGTCTCTTAGTGTAATAGCTAACTGCATAATTTTAGTATCTTCATCAGTGATATGTTTTTCTTCCCAAATATTTTCACAAATGAACAGGTGTTTCTCAGGGTCTTTTGTTGCTTCTCCTCGAAATTCTGGTAACCTGATGGTGGGATCGTGTCCTGCCATTCTAAATGTTGAACTACTACCTCCTCACGGTGTAGATACTTGACTAGTGTTTCCTAAACTGGCTCCTCCAGTTGTTGTTCCTTGTGTGGATGTACTTCATGTTGTCGTTCTTCTGAACTTCGGTTGTCTAAACGGGGGTTTTCTCTTTGGTGTATTAATCATACATGGGTGTATGGGTTCCACACCAACATTAATATGGATAGGATTTATACCTTCTCTTCCCATTCTTGGACCTCTCAGCTTCCTCTCATAGGTTGTGCACAGGATTTCCTCAATCTACTCCATATCCAAAATATCCTCTACCTCTTCCTCGTCACTCGCCAAGCCTTCCCTCGTGGCTATGACTCTCTTCTTAGTATCTGCCTTGTATTGGTAGGGTACTCTGATATGCATTTTTCCAGCTATCGCCATGATCCACTTGATCTGGTCATTGTCCAGCATGATTGGGTCCAAGGGTTCCTCCTTCTTTCCCTTATCCTTTCTTCCTTCCATTTCTCCTTTTTTTGTCAGTGCTTCCCCCCTTCCCCCATGCACGCAGGAAATTTTTAGTTGTCTGAATCCATTGTCATTACACCTTTTTTATATAACAGTATTTTAATAGAAGTATACAGCGATCAAATGTACCTTCCTCGAGGTCCTCATAGAAACTCTTTCTCTGCTGCGTTGTACGACTTTGTTGTGTCTATTGAAAACTCTGTTATAAATCCTGCCACAATATTGTCAAGCCAAAAGTCTACTTCACAGGTGAATTTTTTGTTCACTCTGTTATAAAGCCTGCCACAATATTGTCGAGCCAAAAGTCTACTTCGCAGGTGAATTTGTTGTTCACGTGATGTAACTACTCAATCTATATTGGGGTCCACTCTAACTATTGGATCTAGTTCATTGTGTGGTTATCCTTCAACCTTAGTATCCACTCCTGCAATAAGTGTGGAAAATCACAGAAAAAAACTTTGTGCAAATTGGTAAACAAGTGTTTCTCAAGATATTTGTGGGGTGTTATTCTAGGTTTTATGTTATCTTTTTGTGCAAACGCCAAATATTTTGTTTTTAGCCAAGTTTTGATCTTTGATTTTGTGGGATTCCATAGTCTCAACATCCCCTTCTAATGACTCATTGCTTTCTTCTTTTCTTTACTATTCTCTTGCTCATCCTACCTCATCTACTCAATCCTCTCTTGTTCCTACCAATGGAAATGGAACCATTTTTTGGTTACTCTCTCTTATATTGTATTCTTTCTGAGTTTATTGACCTAGGGTTCATGTCTATTCAGGTTTCCAACAAATCCTCTAAAACTATCAGCCCCTCTAGTAAACCAGAAGGCAACACAGTGCACGGGGTGCACTGCGGTGTCTCACCTGAGATAGTCTTAATGGGTGGCTACAATACTCATGTGTTTGCATCCTAGGATTGAGTGTGAGAGGTGAGGACTGTATCTTGAAACTCTATTATAAATTGTAAACACAATGTATTGTTATTTACGATTATGCAGGAACTGTAACAACTCATTCATTTAGCTTATCCATTTCTACTGAAATATAAAAAATACACACAAGCATTCAATGACATAACACAGGTGTTACCGTGGTTCACCCCCTCTTGGGCTACATCCACAAATATATGGCTCTTATCTCTTTCATTATGGTAGTTCTTAATTACAGCGTCGTGCGCTTTACAACTCTTCTTAGTTGGGTAAGATCTATATGAGGCGGACTAGACCGCACTAGGATCCTTAGCCTGCAATCTTACCCTCAATATCTACCCTCCTCCATCTTCTCTAGCTCGACAGCTTACAAAAGTGGGTCATACATCAAAATATTACCGACCAACTTGCTACAACAATTCTCTCTATAATAATGATTGGTGACGACTAGCTAAACACCCGCTCTGAAACCTAGGTATCTCTATTTATACTTTTCTATCTCTTCGGTCGTTACAATACATTACCAAAACCCTAACCCTACCGCTGTTAAGTCTTCCATGCATGTGCATGTGTTTCTTTTCCTTACAGTTGTCACTTTCCTCATGCATGCCTTCTTTCCCAAAATCACCTTTCTTTCTTCTTTGGTCTGCCTCCAACAGAAATGAAGTCATGTTGTTAAATGCTTAAGATTAGACAATGTAGGAAAATATGTTGGCAAGGAATTTGAAAGCTAATTTTCACAAAATGGTATCTCTTGGTAAATATCTATACCTTACACACCTCAAAACAATGGTGTTTTCGAAAGGAGGAGTCAAAGCTTAGTCAAAATGGCATGGTGTTTGCTTCAAGGAAAAGGATTGTTGATTGGCTTTTGGGTAGAGTTTTTTCACTAAGAAAACTATCTTCTAAACTTGATTTCTACCAAAACTATATGAGATATGACCACTTTTGAATAATGGAGTGGGACAAAACCCTTATTGGAACACCTCATAACATTTGGATGCATAGCATGGGATCATATTCCAAATGATAAAAGGAAGAAACCAGATGCAAAGAGTCATGCATGTATCATGATGGGATACTTTGAAGAGTCGAAAGCCTACAGATTGGTGATCCAATGAAATAAGGAATTATTTGTAGTAGAGATGTTGACTTTGATGAGAAAACCACATGTATTAATATGTTGAATTTATCTTCCATATTGTTAAGCAATGATCCGCTAGAGGTTTTGAAGAACTATGGATATGTTGACCACTACACACGATTGTTGATTGGATAATCAAATCATGTACCAAAATTGAATTATAGTTGATCTTATATAGTATAATTTACCACAATTTTTTGAACACCTAACCATTCCACTCTTGAATGTTTTGGCACAATTACTCCTACAAAGAGAATTTGTCTTCCCGAATAGGTGACATAAGACAATTGAAGATGTTGGTGTTGATATAAGAGATGTCAGTGACTCAAGGAAGACTAGAAGTAACAAACAAAATGGTAGTGTTGCTATAATGGCATGTGTGCTAGAGGCATGTGACCTTGATGCATATGCATATGCACATGGTCAACCTTAATGGGATAATGTTATGGATAATGAGTATCATTCCTTGATGAAAAATAAAACATTGGGACTTGGTTCCTCATCCACAAGAAAAGAATGTCGTTAATGTTGATGGGCATACAAGACCAAATTCACATCTGAGGGTGTTTTCTAAAGGAACAAGGCTTGTTTGGTAGAAAACTATTTTTCTCAGCTAGAAAACATCAACTACAGTAAAATATTTTCCTTTCTTGGAAAGATGAATTCTATTTGACTTATTTTTTTTCGTGTTGCTTGATTTGGATGAGAGGTCCATCAAATAAATGTCAAAATTTATTTCCTATATGGTGATCCCACTAAAGAGATTTATATGGAAAAAAACCCTAGACTTTGAAAAATATCATAGTCTTGTATGTCGATTGAAGAAGTCATTGTACAGTTGGAAACAAGCCCCTAAGGCATGGTATGAGAAGATCAATATATTCTTTCTCAACCTCAATGTCCAAATTGTGAATCAAATCATGTTATCTATGTTATACATGTAAATAGTGAAACCTTAATTGTTTCATTGTATTTTGATGACTTAGTCATCACTGGAAGTAATGTTTATTTAATTTTTGGTTTGAAGAAGTAGTTAACATATACCTTTGAAATCACTGCCCTTGGTCTATTGCATTTATTTTTGGGCATCCAAGTCTCACAAATGAATGATAATATATTTCTTTATCCACCTAAATATGTATTAAATATATTATGGATGATCAAAATGGAAATCTATAAATTGTTTTCTACACCTTACTAGTCGAGAGTGATGCTGAATAGAGAATGTGATTCTCTGAAAGTCAATGCTACTCTCTAGAATTCACCGATAGCCTTATCTAACTCACAAACGCTCTAATATTTCCTTCATTGTTATTGTGGTCTCTCATTTCATATGGGATATATTGTAACATAGGTTAAAATTCTAAATACAATTTACAATTTTCATTTAAAATAGGTAGTTTGGAATTTTATATTAGTCTATTTCTGAACTTTTATTTGTTTAGTCTAGATTCTAACTTGAGTTTTAATATTTTATTTTATGTAAATTTAATTTATATATTAGGTTTAATTTTGGCTATAATATTAGTCAAACTTTAGTTCGATTTCTAATAATATTAGTTTCAGTTTTTATTACTTTTAATTTTGTTAGCTTTAGTCTTTAAATTTTGATTTATTAATTTTATTTTTAACTCTTTATAGTTTTAGTTGTATTCGTTATTGTTATAATTATATGATTTTATTGTTGATTTTTTATTTTATACGAGATATATGTTAGTTTTAGGTTTATTATTATAATAGTTATGTATTTTTATTAAGTTTTAATTGTATATAAACTTTATAGTAGATAATGTTTAAAACTAACAAAAAACTTTTCTTTGCGCGCAGATATATTCTGATAAATGTGGAGCGTAGATCAAATAAGGCATAAATATGGATGGTTCATAATAAAAATTTTCCCCATGAGCCCGTAGTTAGTCATATCCAGCATGTGACAAATGTATGACATCAGCAGTCATGTCAGACCACAAACCACAAAAGATTTTGACATTGTGAAGTACTTTAAGTCTCGACATCCCGATATTGAGATACGTCAACCTCCCACATGGAATGCCAACTCCACTCCAGTTGTATCTAATCAACGAGTGCCACGTGTATACCTGGAAACATCCAAAGAAACAATTTAGCACCCCAAAACTAGGTTCCATATGTCATGTCCTTTTTCCACCTTTGTATCACTGTGGACCATGTTATCACCATTAAAATAACATTGTGTGAAATCGAAATTTCAAGACTTAGTGAGGCACTAAATTGGTTTGGAAGTCTGATAAATCAAGGGAGGGGATAAATCTAGCATGAAGAGGATAAATATGGTGGGGATCTAAGGTGATGGGATCCGATACGTCGCAGATCGCGAGCTCTCTATATCGACAGTCGAGGATCATTTCAGGGGGATGAGTTGCGTGGAGGACAATTCTCAAAAGTGGGATGAAAAATAAACTGTGGTTTTTGGTCGGGACCATGTGGCACCACTTGGTGCATTTCAGGGAGAGAAGCGGGTTTGGCCAAACCACTTCCTCACGCCCCCAAAATTGGAAAAGTATATAAAGGGGATTTGTTATTTATTTTATTATTTTTCAAAATACTGGAACATTTGAAAGTTGGCGCGACAACCCTCGTTCAACTGCAGCTCAAAAGTACATCATTTTTTCTCATTTCCAGGTATTTTTCATCGCCACCATGGACCCTATCATAACTTCAGTAATAGATCAGGACCCTGTGATGAATGAAGAAGCCCTAATTGACCGAGATTCAGATGTTTTCGACACTGAAATCACCGTTTCTCCCATCTCTATGTCTAGAAGCAATCTTTATGATAATGTAGGAAGGAACATACCATTCCTTGAAGCATTCTAGGCCACCATAGTCCCTTATGTTGTCAAAATCACTTTCCCTTTTCTCGAATTCATAAGTTGGTGTGCAGAGCATTATTCACATGAAAAAAGAGTCGTTGTAAATAAACAAGGGTCTGAGATCATGTGTAGAGTAGAAAGTATATCAATTAAATATGCCCTCAGTATACCAGAATCTTTCTCTGCAGTGTATGAACCTTTCAAGGAAGAAAATATAATTAGGTTATATAGAGAGTGTCCATCATAAGTCGGAGATATGTTCTTGTATACAATTGTCAAACCAGAACATTTTTCGGAGAGTTTGTCTTTTCCAATGAATGTGAGTATAATGGGTATTGAAGTCCAATGGGTTTGCTCCCTTTTCAGTCAGGTTTTAGGTCTGGATAATGACAAATATGTAATCGAAGTCATGCTCGGTTTCCTGTTGACCTATTTTATGTCAAAGTCTGGTATGTTAGTCTGTATTAGTTTTGATCAATTGATAGCTAATAATATCCATAAGAAGCTGGTAAATTTCAGTTCTCTAAGGCATTTCAGATACTACACCTATCTGTTGAAGATTTTCATAGAGACCAATAAGAGAGAATTTCCTGAAGCAGAATTCATATCAACTAAATGTAAAAGGATTACATTGCTCATTTTCATCAACAAAGTCATGTCCAGGGTTTACAGTTTAATATTCAACACCATCTTTCCTAGAGTTCTGGATGACATGAGGATCTATCTACAACCAAATCCAGAAAACAAAGTGGGGGATTGGGTACTATTTGTGCATTCGACAGTGATTTGGGTTTATGGTTGCTATGAATCCCCCTATCTATTGCCTATTTTTATGAACCCCTGAGTCTTTGCCCTTGAATTCATCAGGAAGAGAATTATATCTGAGATAGAGAATTTCCTAAAATTTCAAAAATCCTCCAACCTCAAATTCCCTTTTATCATTGGCCCTTTCATTATCAAAGTCAGATCTTGTTTATATTAGATTCAATAAAATCTCAAAGAGTTTGGTTTTTCACAGCTACATGGGAGAAGATATGACCCACACCAAATCATATGCAAGAAAAGTTTGATGAACAAACAAGCCCCTTATGAGCATGAACATGTTGAGGTTTTTGATAAACTGGCAAACCTAGAAGTATGTGATGATATGTGAATAGTCTTGCAACCAACTCAAATGCAGCAAGTGGAGGAAACCTTGAAATAGAGTCAAACACAGCAAGCTCCTCAGAGACAAATAGTCAAATTTCCTAAGATGAGTGTTTATATAAAAAGAAGCAGTTCAGACACCATGGGCACCAGTGATCAGCAGACTGCCCCAAAGAAAATGAAAATTACGCAATCTCCACAGATTGTAAATTTGGAAGAGGAAGAGCCCAGAGAACAAGTAAATATTGATATGGTGGAGAGTGGTACAAGCACTGTTGAAGTTGAAAAGGAAAGCAAACTCCAAAGTGAAGGCAACTCCATAAATTTTAGCAACAGAAAATACATCTTTGACAAGACATATAAAGCACTGTATCAATCTAAACAATATTTGGACAAACAATATGCTAAGAAGCGAAATATTTCTCTGAGTAAGATGAGGGATTTAGTCTCTGAGGTTGAAAATATTTCCCATCATAAATATTCTTTGTTCACAGTGAGAGATATTGAGAAGAGGACATTTAATATAGAAGTTGCAAATGAAGACAAAGTGTATGAGATCAAGATAAGGTATGACAACATCAATGCTTCAAACAAGGTCAAATTCCATAGACATACTAGTGACATGTTATATTTAGATTACTTAAGTTTAAGCTTGAAGAACTCAAAAATTTCATCCCATATGATGAAATTTGAAGAACAGTTAAGGAAGAAAAAGGAATCCAGTAGAGCTTGGCAGACTCAGGTCAAAAGGTTGGAATATGAAGGTCCCCAACGGGTGAAAAACTCATTATCTGAAAAGGACAAATTAATTCAAAGCTTGAAGAAGAAACTGAAAATGTTTTCCACAGAGCATCCACAGACAGTAGAACTGGTTTCTCTAGAACAAGAGAAGGAATCATTTCTTCAAGAGGCATTAGAATACAAACTAAAGTGCTACAGCTAGAGAAAGAAAAAGTGAAAATTTCACAAGAGAAAATAGAGTTGTTGAACAGGACTGTAGTTGTACCTTCTACTACAGAAGATGGGACAAACACTGAAGGTCTTGTCTAGGTTATGTCACAAGTTAGCCTGAAAGAAAGAGAAATAAAAGGGATAAAAGGAAGCATAGATAAATTGAAGCAGGAAATGAAAAAAAAGATGAAAGAATGGTCAAATTTCAAAAGGAGAATGAAGCCTTGCAGGAAAGGATAGACAAGCTAAAAATAAGATTAAGGGGAAAAGGACTGTTGCAAGGAGCCAAACACATCATCTGGGATTCTATAGCTACTGAAGTTGCTAAGTTCAGAGTGTATTTGAATTTTATCAATGATAAATACAGCATTGCCATCACAGACAGAAGTAGGTGCACTGTTGCAAATGAGACTTTATCAAAGAAACCATCAAAGTGGTCCCAAAATGCCATAAACCTGCTCAAATCCATCCCTAATGCAGAACTTCATATCATCGGAGTCAAATATAGAACTACATTGATCATCTGGGCTAGGAGAGTTATTGCTAAACATAACCTATTGAAATTAGTCCAAATCAAGGAAACACAGATGGAGAAAAGTGTGCAAGAGTTCAAGGATCTATTTGAATAATTGTTTATCAAATGTCTCTCGCCATTTTGGGATGTAAAAGGAAAATTATATGATCTAGAAGAATATAACGCTGACCTCAATCAGTGCAGAATGGATCTCTCCAAGTTTGAAAACCTGGAGGAAAATCTGAAAGGAGAAACCCTGGTTGAACATCTGATTACGGATTTTGAGGTTCTGAATCAGTTCAAAGTAGTGAAAATTGGACGACCAGTCATGGCCTATTCCTCATGCATTGACCTGGAGATCTTGATCAAATAAATGATGGATTATGATATCCCTTCTGACTTGCAATGGAACGAGATAGTACGGTTGGGTAAGACAAAGTGCAGTTTTATAGGGTCCAATAAATGATGTCAATGTGTCACTAAAGATGGAAGACTAGGTGAAATACCAGAGCATAACAAGTGGCAAAGAACATAACTGAAACGTCATAGGAATTAGAAGTTGTCTCATGAAACGTTTTTCTTGCTAATTATTGTAATCAATTTCGAACTGAAACTGTCATGTGTAATCATTGTAATTAGTTTCAGAAATTGAAATGTTTCATTTCAATCATTGCAAACAGTTGCGAACCAAGGGAACTTAGTTTGTATAAATATTAGGAGTTCCAAATGTATTAGTGTTGGAATAAGTACAAGGGAACGATTTAGTTGTTTGAACTTGAATGTAATTTTCTGAAGATGAATAGAATACATATGCAAAAGTCTTTGAAGTCTCCATGAAAATATTCTAATGGTGGTGATATGAGTTTTGTCTTCTCTCTTTGTATGTATTTCCTATGTTTTTTATTCCATTAGCATTGTATTCTGTTTAAATTGGATAGTTTAAAGGCCCATAATTCATCTTATGATGCTCTTGGCTTAAGAAATTCAAATTGTGTTAAGTTTCTTCCTAACTAATTCAAAATTCATTTCATTAATTATCTGATGCAGTTACTTGTTTTCCCCTTTCTTCTTACACTCTGAAAATTACAATTTATAACTTTGATTCATCGCCTCATTTATCCTTTATCCTCTGGAGAGTTTTATCGACCATTCAGTGTTTCTATTCATTTTCAGAAATTCGACTCCATATCCCTGAGTGTCCCTCCCCTTCCTTTCCAGCAAATTTATAAAAAAAACCCAAAACAACAAAACCTATCCATTGATTGTCAAAGAAACACCAAGTGACAAGAGAGAGCCCTCTCTGAGCTAAGCAGGCTAGTACCCAGCTCTAAAGTTGGTTTGTAGGTTACCTATGTCATTTTTTTTATCAGCCGAACAAATTTATAGAGTGCTAACATTCTATCATTGTTGTCAGTGATCGAAAGTGAAATCTTCCCTGGGAAAAGAACTACTTAAAGCTTCATATTTGATTCATGAGGGTGATAGTGAATCAAACACCTTATTGGTTGAGACTAAATTTAACCTAGTGACTCCATTATAAAGAGACTAGTAGCATAAAGCAATTTGAGCTAGAAATCTTGGCTCCCAAGAGAATTCATACCAGGAGAAACTCAGACCCAGAAGCAATGATCCCTGTGTCTGATCCTGAGAAGATTTTACACAAAAGAAAATAAAATCCAATAAGCCTAGTTGTGTATCTGGACAGATATCTATCCTTTCCCAAAGATGGAGTGATAAGAATTGAAGACCTTGATTTTGATTCGAAATTTGAGCAAACTTTGTTCAGAACTAAATATGAGTCTTGTTTGAACGAGATCATATTTGATGAGAAGACGTTCCAAGATTTAATTTTAGCTACCTCTACTAAACCTCTTGTGATTCCTAACCAACAGCCACTTCAAGTTCTTACTGTAGCCATGGCAGGTAGGTTTTCCCCTCTTGTCCTACCTGCTCAATTACATGACTTGTCTCGGGAATATAATTAGAGGATTAACTTGTATGATGTTGAAGGCAATGTGTCATCCCAAAAACACTTATATTGGTTCAATGATTTTATAGACCTAGAAGAATCAGATTTTGAGGATGCAAAAATGAGATTGTTTGCACAAAGTCTTGTAGGAGAAGTCGGAAAATGGTTCAGAGTTCTCCCACCAGCAAGTATCCAAAATTTTGAAGCCTTTGAAATGAGTTTTCTTTCAAAATGGGGTGACAAGAAAAACCCCCTTCAATTTCTAACCCATTATAACAACATGAGAAGGTCACCTAATGAAACGATCTAAGATTTTTCAGCTAGATTTATCAAAGTTTACAACTCAATTCCTACCAAAGTAAAACCTCCTCCTGGGGCTTCTCTACTTAGATATGTTGATTCCTTCGAAAGAAATTTTTGTTTTTTGTTAAGGGAAAGAAGATCCACTTCACTGGATGATATGATGAGTGATGCAATATAAGTTGAAGTAAATTTAATGGCTTTAGCAAAGATCAAATACAATTCTGATAGAGACATGAACAAGGTTCAAGATAAGGCACAACCATCAACCTCAGAGTCATTAGAAGAGAGGTTTTAAATGATGATGAATACCATGGAGAAACTCATGGAGAGGATTTATTTAGATAATAAGCCTAACACCAGAGAAAAGGTTGATGTTCCACTTAGAAACCAAAGGAGACCAACAGTTCCACAAATTAGAAAAAGAGATCAAAGGAACCAGGGCGATCAACAAATAAGACCTCCTTTTCAAAATAATTATGTAAATGAAAATTTTGATGGAACTTTTGAAGACAACATGCATTTTTTTGATGCTAATGAAACATAGGTGTTTTTTACAAAAGAAGAACATGACCAGTTCATGGATGCAAATTAAATATTCATGAAGGAGGAGGATGAAAGGTTGTCAGTAGAAAAGGAATATTACTAGACAGGGTTGCAGAATGCCATCATGCAATTCCAGAATTAACATAATCTACGAAACCAAAAGGTGCCTACAAATCCTCCAAAGGGAAATCCTACCAAATAATCTCAAAATAATGCACCTTCTTCAAGTCATCCTAAGAAGGAATCTATTACAAAGGATGTTGTGGAGAAAGGAAAGAAGAAAGAAGAACCTCAGAATAAAGTACCTTAAACAAGAAAGGATACAGTCATCAAAGAGGTAGAGAAAACCTCATCTTCCTTTAATTTTGAAAGTGAGATGACCAAAATTAAAATCTTTGTACCATTCAATGAGTTGATAAAGAATAGTGAATATAGAAATCAGATCATCAAGATGCTCAAGATGGAAGAAACTTCTAATACTTTGAATATACAAGATGATCATCTTGCCATCTTGTTTGGACCATGGGTAGAGGAGAGTAGTGATTCTGATGAGGTCCCTCCTTTCTATGTTAGTTCTAATATTCATGATATGACTTTGCATAATGCTATGTTGGATTTAGGAGCATCCCACAATCCGATGCCCAAGGTGGTCATGGACCAATTGGGTCTGGACATTACAAGGCCTTACAAAGACCTTTTCTCCTTTGATTAAAGGAAGGTGAAGTGCTTGGGCCTAATCAAAGACATGGTAGTATCTCTATCTCAAATTCCAACAAAAAACATGGTAATGGATGTGGTGGTTGCTGATATTCCTCCTAAATTTGGCATGTTTCTATCTAGGTCATGGGATACAAAGTTGAAAGGGACTTTGCAAATGGATATGTCATATGCCACTATCCCTGTGTTTGGTCAATATAGGAAGTTGTACAGGGAAGTATTTCTCAAGTACATGGTCAGTAAAAAATCCCAGCCAAACAACCATCCCATTTACTTTGTGGAGACTGAGATTGGTTATTCCATTTTCTTTAATGATTCGAATTTTGAAGAGGAAATGTCGGAGATTGATATGACTGCCAAAGACCAATCTAACCAACAAAATGAGGAAAGTTCAGAGAAGAACAGTAATGCAAAAGATCGGATGTGGACTATGAGCTTCAATGGAGATGTCAGTAGAGAAGGATTAGGGGTTGGTGTGTGGATTAACCTCCCCAAAGGAACTACAAAACTGTGTTCTTATAAACTTGCTTTTGATTGCACGAATAACATGGTTGAATATGAGGCATTAGTGTTGGGATTGAAAACTTTGAAAGAAATGGATGCTAAGAGAATAGTTGTACATGGATATTCTGAGCTAATTATCAATCAGATAAAGGGTATATACCAAGAAAATCATCCTAGGCTGAGGGCATATAGAAATATAGTGCGTGATCTTCTTGAATAGTTTCCAAAGTATAATCTTTCAGTGATTCCAAGAGGGCAGAATAAGATTGTGGATTCCCTCGCTAATTTAGCCTGAGTCTTCAAAATTCCAATTTTCCCTAACAAGAGATATGAGATTGAGGTCAAGCACAGGCCAGAGTACCAAATAACATTAATTACTGGTAGGTTTTTGAAGATGAAAAACAAATACAAAGTTTCCTTAAGATGGAGGATGAATTTGAAAATTTGAATATAAATGAGGAATATATCTATGATGAAGAAGATGCAGTTGTGTTAACAAATGATGATTGCTTCAAAAATTAGATTGATGGGAAGGATATAATGAAGCTAAAAAATAACACCATCCCCAAAGTATTGGTACCATTAGAACAACTCTTTGACAACAATGATGTGGTCGAGAGTCCTAAAATTACTGCAAATGATGGGGATGTTGAAGATTGCAACATTGGGACTCGGGAATATCCAAAAATCATCAAGTTGTCCAAGACACTTAGTCCATAGGTTAAACAAAGGTATATCAGTTTAATGAAATAATTTCTTGATGTTTTTTCTTGGAGTTATGAAGATCTAAAGGTTTATGATACTAAAATTATTCAGCATGTGATTCCACTCAAGGAGGATCATAAACCTTTCAAACAGAAATTAAGAAGAATTAATCCTTTGATGTTTCCCTTAATTGAAAAAGAGATAAAGAAGTAATTCAAAGCCAATATCATAGTATCTCTGAGATTTTCTATGTGAGTGGAAAATCTGGTACCTATCAGAAACAAGAGTGGAGAGATTATATTATGTGTAGACTTCAAAAATATGAATAGGGTGTCTCTCAAGGACAATTACCCATTGCCTAATATAGATCAAATACTACAGAAAGTGGTTGGTTCTCAGAAAATATCAATGATGGATGGTTTCTCTTGGTATAACCAAATCATGGTACATCCTGATGAGCAGGAAAAGACATCTTTCACAACACCATGGGGCACCTTCATGTATGCCAAAATTCCTTTCGGGCTCATGAAAGTAGGAGAAAATTTCCAAAGGGATATGGATATAGTCTTTGTTGATGAGAAAGATAAATTTATTGTTATCACTGTATATTCAAGTTCTGATGAAGAACATCTCAAACATCTAAGGAGAAATTTTGAGAAATTTAGGAAGTTTAGCATTTCATTGAACCCCAAGAAGTCTAATTTTGGTATGGAGGAGAGAAAGTTGCTTGGTCACATTATTTCAAAAGAGAGAATAAAGATAGACCCCAACAGAGTTGAGGGAATCCTGAAAATTGGCACACCTAGAAGAAAAAAAGAAGTACAATCTTTCCTAGGGAAAGTGAATTTTCTGAGAAGGTTCATCCCTGACCTAGCTAAAATCATAAAGCATATCACTAACATGCTCAGAAAAGGAAGTGAGATAAAGTGGACTCCTGAATCCAGGAAATCCTTTGAATATGTTAAAGTGGCATTGACCAAAGCCCTAGTACTCGCCAGTCCAAATTTTGAAAAAGACTTCATATTGTTTTATTTTTCCTCGAAACACGCCATTGTTGGTGTTTTATTACAAAAAGATGAAAAAAAAATTGAAAATCCTATATCATACTACAGAAATACATTGAGATATTCTCCATTGAAATATGATATCATGGAAAAGCAAGCATATGCATTGGTCAAGGACTTAAAGGAGTTTAGAGTTTATATATTTCATTCCCACATTGTTTCTTATGTACCCACCAGTTATGTGAAGAAAATATTAACTCAGCCATATCCTGAGGGTAAAAGTGGCAAGTGGATAGTTGTGTTGTTGGAATATGACCTTGAGATCAAACCTACAAATTTGATCAAGGGGCAAGGACTTTCAAAGATGATGGCCCAGTAAAATTGTGAACTCTTGGGAATTAATTTCATTGTTGATTTGTCTACAGATTCAAGAAAAGAAGAGGTCCATCAGGTATCTAAAGAGTTCCTTGACTCTCCATGGCATGTTGATATTAATTATGTATTGATAAATTTGCAGGCTCATCTTGAAATGAGAAAAACTAAGGCCAGGTTTTTGAAGCTAAAAGCAGAAAAGTTCTATATTTTAAATCAATCTTTGTATTGGAAGGATCCAGGAGGAATCTTGTTGAGTTTTTTTCTGGAGGACGAAGAGGAAAATACCATCAAGGAGTTTCATAAAGGTGATTTTGGAGGTCACCATTATTGGAAAACTACTGTGCACAAGATTTTAAGGGCAAGGTTCTATTGGCCTAGAATTTTTTCTGATGTTTACAAAGAAGTTTCAAGCTATCATGAATGCCAATTTTTTTATGGAAAGAGAAAATTGCAGCCTTTGCCCCTGAATCCTATCTCTGTTGAAGCACCCTTTAGACAATGGGGCCTTGATTTCATAGGATAAATTCATCCACAATCCTCATCTCAGCACAAGTGGATACTGAAAACCACATATTATTTCACCAAGTGGATTGAAGCAATTCCTACAAGGCAAGCCATAGATACTATTATCATTCAGTTTTTGGAAAACAACATTTTATCCAGGTTTGGTTGTCCAATAAAAATCATTACAGATAATGAAGCATCATTCAAGTCCAAAAAGATGGAAAAATTTTGCAATGATTACAATATAACTCTTGGACATTCCACATCTTATTACCTTCAAGGTAATGGATTGGCTGAGACATCCAATAAAATATTGAGCATAATTATCAAAAACCTATTGCAAGATAACAAAAAGGCTTGGCACAAGAAGATTATCCATGCACTATGGGCTGATAGGATTACTACTAAAAGGTCTATCGCTACTTCACCTTTCCAGATTGTGTATGGCACAGAGGAAATTTTTCCTACTTCATTGGGATTACCATTGATGAGGTTTATATAGGAGCAAGATTTTGAACTAGATGCCACTCAAAGGAGGACAAATGAACTGATCAATGTCCGACAAACAAGAGAGAAAGCCTTCAACAATTCTCAACTGCACCAAGACAAGATTAAAAAATCTTTTGATAGGCATACTAAGGAAGATGATTTCAAAGTGGGAGATTTGGTGTTGAGATGGGATGTTAGGAATGAAGACAGAGGAAAACACGGGAAATTTTTCCATTTGTGGCTGTGACCTTTTAAAATTGTGGCAAACCATGGAAATAATGCATATCTTCTACAGGAATTTAATGGAGATCTCATTGGAGGAGGACCTGTGAATGGAAGGTTTATCAAGCATTATCTTGCTTAAAGGATTTTTCACCCTTTCCATTCATTGTATATAACCATTGTTGTTTTTTTGAAGCAATCAAAATCATTCAGCAGAAATTGAAGCCCGAAGTGAAGGCCCTAAGTTATGTTGAGTATAATTTGAGTTTTTTTAATAAGATGTTGATATATTTAGTTGTAGGAGTAAAATAAAGCCCAATGGGTAGGCACTTGGTATACCATTCTTTGCTACCTCTCTGGGAGGATAGCATCCCCAGTTGGAGCCCATGTTATCACCATTAAAAAAAATTGTGTGAAATCGATATTTCAGGACTTAGCGAAGTGCAAACTCAAAAACCAACCGTCAACTAGCTCTGATACCACTTGATCCGAAAAGATCTTTTAACAACAATGGTTGAGTTATTAAAGCATGAGTTATTTTACCATTTAGGAAACTAATGAAAGAGGAATAAATAATGAAGAAACATAGAATCCATTAAGAAATATACAAAGATGGAAATAACCATGAAGAAACAGTAAGCCATAAACACCAAAGTGATAACTGAGTTTGGCAATCTCGCCTACGTCTCTGGGCCTTTGTCTCAGTGGGTGAGGTTTTCTTATTTCTGTTAAAAGATTCAAACTTACATTATATCAGTGCCAAATGGATTACAGACTGATCTTGTTTTATTCTACCAGATCTCAAGAACCTGTCACAATTGCTGGCACTGAAAATGGATGAACGAAGCTCCCAGAAATGGCTCGCAAAGGTGGTCTCCTCAATGGCTTCCCTTCATGAAAATGGCTTTGGCTCAACAATTCTTCAGTATTTTCCTGTTCTGAACTCCCCCTTTCTTGGCTTCAAGAACCTCTAGTTTATATAGATTTTAAGTGGGTAACAACCTCCCAACTTCTCCCCAAGATATGGCCTAAAAAAGGACCCAAGATCCTCCAAAAATAACCAAACTCCCCTCAAACAGGCTTAAAACCAATTGAAAATCTTAATATAAAGTGGAAGAACCCACTTTTGCAAAATATAAGGGTGCAACCCCCTTCCTCTGCACTCCTAGGAATATGGGGTGCACTCCATGTGGCCCTAGGCTAACGTGATGTTCCCCCTTAATTGTTGGCCCCCTGGTCACATTGGTTGCCATGTGCTCATAGCTCGGAGCTCCATGCGCTAACTATTAATTTAGCCCACGGTTATGCCCTTGGTTGGCGGGCTAGGTAGGGGCCCTGTTCATAAGGCGTGGTCATATGTTGTATCCATGGGATCGGGAGTTAGACATAATAGGGGGCTATACCATATATCTACGCCAACCGAATAGTGTAAATGTTACATGGTATGGTCATGTGGTTGTTTGCGTCGAGGGTTGGGGCTAGACCTGGCCCTTTACTCAGATAGATTACAACACAAACAAACTTTGATAAAAAAATTGTTCCATAGCTATTAAGAACCAGCATGTAGGTGGGTTGGTATCTCGACCTACGCAAAGACTTGGCCACCCATGGAGGTCAGGGGTTTGGCCCCCACAGACCCTCAAACAAACGTTTAACCAACAACCAAATAAGGGGTGTCACATGGCAGCCCATGACTGGGCCATGTGGCACCTCACCATTATCCAATTACAATGCCACATGTCAAGCTTTGATTCGACCATCTATCTATTATGTGTCTGCCTGGTCAGCATCCACTGTACCTACCACGTGTCATACGGACTTGCCACATCAGTTTGTGCCACGTTTCACCCTTGCAGTGGTGCCACCTATCACAATATGACTCATATTCATATGCACCTACCCAATCAGCGCATTTCCATGTCAGTATTCCAATGCACCCTGCCACATCACTTGTACAGTTGTACGGCTTGTACAGTCAGTTTCCATGTCATCATTGTACAAACTATACAGTCAACATTGTTTTTGCATGTTTGACGAAACGAATAGACTGTGATATATTTCACATATGACGTCTGTTTGATCTCGTTCAAGTTGCATTGATTTAGTATCAATGAGACCTACGCACGCATTCATTTTGAATCCATTCTAAGAACTTTGATTTTTAGGCCTTCCTGAACCCATTTTGGTTCCTGGATCCATTTTGGATCACCAAGACAAGATTAAAAAAGATTTTGACAGGAATACGAAGGAAGATGATTTCAAAGTGGGAGATTTGGTGTTGAGATGGGATTTTAGGAATGAAGACAGAGGAAAACATGGGAAATTTGACCATCGATGGTTGGGACCTTTTAAAATTGTGGCATACCATGGAAATAATGCATATCTGCTACATGAACGTAATGGAGATATCGTTGGAGGAGGACCTATAAATGGTAGGTTTCTCAAGCATTATCTGGCTTAAAGGATTTTTCACCCTTTCCATTCATTCTATATAACCATTGTTGTTTTTTTGAAGCAATCAAAATCAATTTAGCAGAAATTGAAGCCCGAAGTGAAGGCCCTAAGTTATGTTGAGTATAATTTGAGTTTTGTGAATAAGATGTTGATAGATTTAGTTATAGGAGTAAAATAAATCCCAATGGGTAGGCACTTGGTCTACCATTATTTTCTCCCTCGCTGGGAGGATAGCATCCCCAATTGGAGGCCATGTTATTGTTGGTTGTGGAGCCTGATTATCTTTCTGATTTAGAGGTCTTTTACTTTCAGTTGTGTTTATACCCCGTGAAGTATTTACACCCTAGAAGTATGTACACTTTTCCATGTAGGGGAGTGCAGAGGGGGGGCACCCCCTCTGCGAGTTCCAGGGTGGATATCCCTCTGGCTGGGGGGTTTGGGGGCAAGCGGGCCCCCAGCGGGGGTTTGGGGGAAGTGTCCCCGAATGGGGGTTTGGGGGCGAATCCCCCGAAGGAAAAATTTCCTTCTAAATGTATATTGTAATTTCATTGTAAATCTAGATTGTTCATTATAAGGTCGCAAATCTAATGATAGAGATTATGTTAGGGTTTTTTCCCTAGAAGGAAACCCTCGTTTATGAGGGAAATGTATTGTAGCTATGGTAGAGGGTGAATAATGTATTCTGAGATAGGAGACTGTGACAGAAAGAAGAGGAAGTTACAGTGGGTTTGTTGTAGGTTGTATCCCTTCATATGTTGGATAATAATAAAGGAAGGACCTGGCAATTTCTCCAGTGGATGTAGCCCACACTGGGTGAACCACATAAATCTATGTCTCTATTGTATTTTGTATCTTCTGTGTTTTGTTTCTGCATTTGTTTTATTTTATTGCTCCACGGTCCTGTTTTTCTAACAATTATCACCATTAAAAAAAAATTGTGTGAAATCGAGATTTCAGGACTTAGTGAGGTGCTAAATTGGTTTGGAAGTCTGATAAATCAAGGGAGGGGATAAATATATAAGTAAGAGGATAAATATGGAGGGGCACTAAGGTGATGGGACCTGATACATCACAGATCTCCAGCTCTCCATATCGATGATTGAGGATCATTTCGGGGGGATGAGTTGCGTGAAGGATAATTCCAAAAAGCAAGCCGAAAAATAAACCACGGTTTTCAGTCTAGACCACATGGCGCCACCAGGTGAATTTTGGGGAGAGAAGCGGGTTTCCCCAAACCACTTCCTCGCACCACCGAAATTGGAAAATTATATAAATGGCATTTGTTATTTATTTTATTATTTTTCAAAATATTGGAACGTTTGAAAGCTAGTGCAACCACCCTCTTTCGAATGCAGCTCAACAGTATGCCAACTTCATGCCATTTCTGCTCATTTCCAAGTATTTTTCATCATCTTCGTGGACCCTATCATAACTTCAGTAATAAAGCAGGACCATGTGATGAAAGAATAAGCCCTAATTGACCAAGATTCAAATGTTTTTGACATCGGAATCGCCATTTCTCCCATCTCTGTGTCCAGAAGAAATCTGTTTGATAATGTAGGAAGGAATATACCATTCCTTGAAGCATTCCAGGCCACCATAGTCCCTTATGTTGTCAATTTTTCTTTCCCTTTTCTTGAATTCATAGGTTGGTGCGCAAAGCAGTGTTCACATGAAAAAATAGTCGTTGTAAATAAACAGGGGTCCGAGGTCATGTGTAGAGTAGAGAGTATGTCAATTTGAGATACCCTAAGTATACCAAAATCTTTCTCTGCGGTTTCTGAACCTTTCAAGGAAGAAAATATAATTAGGTTATACAGGGAGTGTCCATCAGAATTCAGAGATCTGTTCTTGGAGAACATAGAATTTTGTGTTGATATGGAAGCAGTATTGCAACCAACTCAAATACAACAAGTGGAGGCAACCTTAAAACAGATTCAAACATAGCAAGAAATTGAGAGATTGATATTCAAAGTTCCTAAGATGAGTGTTTACAGCAAAAGAAGAAGTTCAAAGACCATGGGCACCAGTGATCTGCAGATTTCCCCAAAGAAGATGAAAATTACACAGTCTCCATAGATTGTAAATTTGGAGGAGGAAGAGCTCAGAGAACAAGTAAATATTGATATGGTGGAGAGTGGTACAAGCAATGTTGAAGTTGAAAAGGAAAGTAAACTCCAAAGTGAAGGTAGCTCTAGAAATTTTAGCAACAGAAAATACATCTTTGACAAGACATCTGAAGCAGTGTATCAATTTAAAGAAGATTTGGAAAAAAAGTATGTTGAGAAGGGAAATATTTCTCTGAGTGAGATGAGGGATTTAGTCTATGACGTAGAAAAAATTTCCCATCATAAATCTTCTTTGTTCATAATGAGAGAAATTGAGAAGAGGACATTTAATATAGAAGTTGTAGATGAAGACAAAGTGTATGAGATCAATATAAGGTATGACAACATTAGTGCTCCAGACAAGTTCAAATTCCATAGACATGCAAGTGACATGTTATATTCAGATTACTTAAGTTTAATATTGAAGAACTCAAAACGGTCATCCCATATGATGAAATTAGAAGAACAGTTAAGGTAGGAAAAGGCATCTAGTAGAGCTTGGAAGACTCAAGTCAAAAGGTTGGAATCTGAAGGTCCCCAAGGGGTGAAAACCTCATTATCTAAAAAGGACAAATTAATTCAAAGCTCAAAGAAGAAACTGAAAATGTTTGCCATGGAGCATCCACAAACAGCAGAACYGGTTGCTCTAGAATAAGAGAAGGAAGCATTTCGTCAAGAGGCATTAGACTACAAAGCTAAAGTGTTGCATCTAGAGCAAGAAAAATTGAAATGGTCACAAGATAAAATAGAGTTGTTGAACATGGTTGTAGTTGTACCTTCTAYTACAGAAGYTGGGCCAAACACTAAAGGGATTSTCCAAGCTATGTCACAAGTTAGCCTGAAAGAAGGAGAAATCAAAGGGATAAAAGGAAGCATAGAGAAATAGAAGAAGGAAATGCAAACAAAATATGAAAGAATGGCCATGTTATCTCTCAATTTGTACTTTGATAGAAGRGAAAAGGAAAAYGAAGAAAAAAAGGTGTAACGGGAGACTATCCTATCACTTTCACCTCAATAGGATATCTCTTTCTATTTAGGGTGGTAGGTCCAAGGGAGACGTCCCCRATGACCTGGGGTTTTGAGAAGGAAAAGGATAAAKGCCAAGAAAAGGTTCCCTCTCACAAGTCACCACCGATCAGAAAGTTCGGTTAAACAACCAATCAAGAGATAAGAAACTAGAAGTGTACCTACCCAAAACAAAGCAACATAAAACTATATTTGCAAGAGAACTTTTTGGTTAGTACTTCATATAACCAGATAATTTCTCAATAAAATCAATTGACTAATATATTTATGAAGTAAACAAACATGTATATCAGAAATAATCACAAGACAATGCCTTAGAAAATCTTCAAAATGAGCAGAAATGATCAATTATCAATGTCATAACACCAACATTCATCAGAAGAAAATAAGACTATGCATTAGTCAATCTTTTCAATTTCTTCGAGAAGCTTTAAATGCTACAAAGTATGGCTATAACTTAATTGAATAATATAAGAAATAATTTTAGTAGATCAATCTAATCTAGGGTTAGAAGGTGTTAGTAGTTTGTTCAAAGATTTATATGTTTGAAGGCTGTGATCAAAACACTCAAGAGAGAGGTCTTAGACTAGTGTTTTCATAGGGAAAAATGGAGTCAACAATTGGTTGTAAGAATTGAAGGAGAAATATGATATTAATAGAGCCAAAGACAAGAGGAATTGATGGATGAAGTGTCGGGAACCTGAGGCTTCAACCACCAAACCCTAGGGGAAAACGACTACTAAGGTGTAGGTAACCCTAGGCCTTAGTATATTTTCCTCCTTCTTTAACTCAATGATAAAGTAAAAAATAGCTAGGATGAAGTAACAAATGCTAGGGTGTTTCAATGGAAATTCCCTAGCAATGGCTTCAATAAAATGCCTCCTTGGCACAATCTAGTAGGTGGATACAAAATTAGAACAAGGACAATAACATGTGCTTGTTCCCTAGGTTTTAGGCTAGCAATTTCAAAAATAATAAAAAAATATAAAGTAAAACACCTTAACCATTCAAGTAAGAGAAGAATTATATAATTTTACTCAGGTTCACCAAGCATCATCAAGCAAAACCCTAGTTGTAGACTTTCCACCAAGAAAAATGCCAAATTCACCAAAAATAACCCTCCTCCAACAAGTGTGTACTAAAATTTCAATCCAAAACCCTAATGAGGGTCGCAAATTTCAGACCTCACACAAGTGTGAGTGAAATATCCATCATAAAATGAGAGTTTTGGCTCTCTACTTATACAATATCATTGACCTTTAATTTCACTTTAGGTAAAAAAAGGTCGACATGGCCAATTTACATAAAAAATATTGTTTTACATTAAATATCACAATTAAAAACCCTAAATCAAGCATAAATGATGACATCACACCCTTTTAGGGTGATGTTAGGCCCTTTTAGGGAAATGTTGGCCTCCTGGAGCAAAAAGTTAGGCCTTCTTGGGCCTCAGGAACCTGCCACATGTGCTACTTGGCACACAACTGCCTCCCAAAACCTCCAAAAGTATTGGATGACGTCATGGGTGTCCTGGATGATGTCATGGGCCTTCTGATGCAGGAGAATCATTGGAAATCGTGTGGAGAAATACTTATCAATGTTAAGGAATATGTACGGGAGCTCAACACTGGCAGTTACAACAAATATTTTGAAGATCGCCTTAACTCAACGCCGGAATTAATCTCTTGAGGAACGCTTGGAATCAGGCCAAAAAAATCTGGAGACGCGCTTGGACAATTACAAGAGAAATGGGAGACTGCACTACGGCTCTGGAATGTGGCTGGTCTAGATAATCATTAGGTTAAGTTATAGAGTAGACAAGTATCCAGGAAAAACTCTAAGATCCCTCTGTGATAAATAGAGGTTTTGTACGCCCAAATGAGGCTAGTCAGTAGTTAGTTGGAATAGAAGTTAGGAAGAGATTTCAATAGTTTTTTTTGTTCATTTACAGTTGTAACCATTTTCACTTATGAATATAATAGAGGAAAATTGACCCAATGCATGGTGTTGACATTTCTTACAATTATTTTTTATTGTGTTCTCATGAATGAATGAATGAATTTCGTTATGAGTGGATGGAATTGTGAATGTTAGGATAAGTTTCAATTGTTTCTCTTCTGCGAAAGTAGTGCAAGGTGTGCACACATAACACAAGGAGTACGTTAACAGAATATGTTTAGGTTCCGAAGATCAGAAGAGATAACACGAAACTTTCCCTTTGCAAGGAGTGCAAAGAGACTGGTGCAAGGAGTGCATAGTCATCTGCAAGAACCCAAAACCTTGTGTAAAATTTGGTGCAAGGAGTGCACAGAACTGAGATTTGATTAAGTATCGAAGGGACTTTACAGAATTTGAAGAACAAAAAAGGGGAATGCCAGGAGGGCGAGAGGATTTTCTCTTTGAGAAATTCTGAGGATCTGAGTTATCAAAATCCCTGAAACGCAAGGAGTGCACGGGAAATCGAAGTCTTCACGAGACCAAGCTCAGGAGGGGTAACACTTTTCATAAGTGTTAAAGAGATCCAAGAATCAGACTCATCGAAGGAGCAAAGGTTCAAGACCTTTGAACACCCAGATGATCTTCTAACTCTGAAGATAGCGTAAGCACAAGGGGGGAAAAGATCTCAGTCATTCGATCTGAACGCTAGAGAATAAGAAATGTCCATCGGGAGTGACGCATGGTGAATGACCAGCATTTCGTTGACTCATGCTTTGGAGGAGTCAAAGGGAATAATTATAATAATTCACACAGCCCGAATCCATGACTTGATCTCAGTCATTGGATCCAGGAGAGATATGGACTGTTCATTGTCCAAGGTGAAATATCGACATTTCGGGGATCAAAGGATCGGAGGTGACAATTCTTTTGAATTCACAAAATGTGAAGTCCTAAAGTCATCGTGACCATCAAATCGAAGGAGATACCTGGACCATCGATCCAGTGCCATCGCGATTTCGACTATCGGGCGAACGGAGGCAAGGAGACTCCAAAGTCATGAAGTGCAAAACATTGATTTGATCACAGTCGTTGACCAAGGGAAGATTTGAACCATAGATCTTGGGTCATCGTGATTTCAGCTATCAGGAGAATGGAGGCAAGGAGACTCCAAAGTTGTGAAGCATGAAATGTCGATTTGATCATAGTTGTTGACCAAGGGAAGATCCGAGCCGTAGATCTCAGGTCATCGTGATTTCGGCTATTGAGAGAACAAAGGTAAGGAGACGCTAAAGACGTGAAACGTGAAACACCAATTTGATCGCAGTCGTCGATTAAGGAAATATTTGGACCATAGATCAAGGGTCATCACGATTTCAGCTATCGGGTGAATGGAGGTAGCAGCACTCCCAGGGTCGCGCAATCGCGACGCACCTTTCACTCGAGCGCGTGGTCACTTCCAGTGGTCGAAAGGGAGAAAGGGATTAGAAGAGAGGAGCTAGCGCATGTTTGGCATTGAGTTTCAAACAAATCTTGGGAGAGAAGTCGTAAGTCTCAGACAACCTACGCATTTGGAGAAAGGACTTATGTAAGTGGGTTTTGGGTCTAGCAGAGACCCGGAGAGTCAATCAGGCTCAGTATATTGATCGATCCTAGACTGGGATGTCACGCAGCCCTTAGGAGAGAAGGGGGATTTGCATCACCTTCCAAGACCTATGTCCTGGTGGAAAGGGCACAACCCCCCTGGGTATGGGTCTGCCACGATTCCTCTGGTGGAACATCCTCCTCTTTCTCTGGTGCAATCCTCTGATCTGTCTCTACCCCCTGTTGGGGTCTCAGTGTCCATCTGGTTGGATTTTATCCCCATGGAGATCCAAAATGATCATCTCCCCTTGTGTACTTTTCCATAAGGGTACCTTTCCATTGATTATGGTCCTATAACATCAACAAATATGCCCTCCATGGGCTCATAAGTCACAGAGATCATAGTAATGTCAATCACATCTAATCATCAAGTTATTAAACATGTGCATAAAACCCCCTTTACCTGGACGAGTGCTCAAAGACATTATACTAATATACAATCCAAGTTTGGAGGAAGTGCTAGGATGTCCTATTGGGCTAATGCTCACTAGATGTGGGATGTTTCCGAAAGAAATCAAATCTAAGCCATGTGAGTGGATGAGGTGGTAAGGGATGTGTGGGAAAGGGGTGTAGTGATAGTAGGGAAATGTATGGCTTACCTATGGGTGCCTCCGTAGAGGGTGAGCTGCACCTGTCACGGATGAAAATGCTTCCAAGCCCATTCATGCCTTTTTTCTTTATTCTTATTGTTTTTTCTTTCAAGAGGCTAGTTAGGGGACACTTCCTTGGTGTGGTGACCAGTGGTGGAAATGTTACCCACAAGCATTTCATAGAAATGAGAAGGTTGGATGATGATGAGACCCCCTTTCTCTTGGCTATGCCACCAAGAGACAATACCATGGCATGGTGACCATATTTTGGTAGTGCCATACCGCTATATTCCCATGGACCTAATAGGTTTTCTCGTGATGAGACCCCCTATCCTCTAACTAGGTCTTGTTTTATTATTTTTATGAGTCCCTCTGTTTCTTGCTGAGAATATTTTTACTGCTTTCTTGGGGATCCCTGGGTGAAGAATCTCAAGGTTTCATTCTTTGGCTTCTATATTTTTCCATCTACTTTTACCCTCTAGGCCTTTATCCCCTTCTTCCAACAACGTAAGGTACAACCCTTAAATTTTTTTCCAACCCAATGCCCGAACTAGTGTAATGGGATGGACAAGCAGGAGAAAGATTGAAAGTGGAAAATATGGTGGGAGAGGACGATGGCTTCTCATGAATCCCCCAGTGGCAAATCAAACCCTATGGGTACCAACTTACTAGGGAATCCTGTCATTTCCCCCATATATGGTCAAGTGGAGAGTTATAATATCCAAGCACCCGTTAGAAACAAAAATAATTGAATGCACATATTCAAAGGTTTTCAGGATCAGAGTGACACATACCATGATACCCGGACTCATTACCTCATGGAGAAAGACCCATCTCTGCTATAGGACTAGGCTGAGGTGACGGATATTTCTGCTTATGACAAAGTGGAGGCACTGAAGAATGAAAATATGGGCCCTCCAAGGCCATTCTCAAGTCGATCTGGCTCTCGGTACTCCATGTCTAGGACCTGTGGGCCTCAATACATAATCTCCTTAGTTATCCCTAAACTGGGGGATAATAGGACAAATTTCAAAAGGAGAAAGAAGCCTTACAGGAAAGGATAGACAAGATGCAAATAATATTAACGGGAAAAGGATTGTTACAAGGATACAAACACATCATCTGGGATTCTATAGTTGTTGAAGTTGTCAAGTTCAGAGTATATTTGAATTTAATCAATGATAAAGACAATATTGTCATCACAACCAGAAGCAAGTGCACTATTGTAAATAAGACTTTAGCAAAGAAACCATCAGAGTGGGCCCAAAATTCCATAAACATGCTCAAATCCATCCCTACTACAGAACTTCATACCATCAGAGTCAAAGATAGAACTAAATTAATCATCTGGGCCAGGAGGGTTATTGATAAACATAACCTGTTCAAATCAGTCCAAACCAAGGCAACACAGATGGAGCAAAGTGTGCAAGATTTCAAGAATTTGTTTGAAGATTTTTTTATCAAAGGCCCCCCACCATTTTGGGATGGAAAAGGAAAATTATATGATCAGGAAGAATATAACGCTCACCTCACTCAATGCAAAATGGATCACTCTAAGTTTTAAAACCTGAAAGGAGCAACCCTGGTTGAACATTTGATTATGGATTTTGAGGTTCTGAATCAGTTCAAAGCAGTGAAAATTGGACTACCAGTCATGACATATTCCTCCTACATTGACCTGGAGATCCTAATCAAAGAAATGATGGATTATGATATCCCTTCTGACTTGCAATGGAATGAGATAGTACGGCTGGGTAAGACAAAGTGAAATTTTCAAGGGTCCAGTAAATGATCTCTAGGTGTCACTGAATATGGCAGACCAGGTGAAAGACTTGATCATAACAAGTGGAAAAGAACAAAACTGAAGCGTCATAGGAATCAGAAGCTAGATCATGAAACATTTTTCTTGCTAATTATTGTAATTAGTTTCAAATCAAAACTATCATTTGTAATCATTGTAATCAGTTTCAAAAACTAAAACGTTTCATTTCAATCATTGTAAACGGTTTTGAACCAAAGGAACTCAGTTTGTATAAATATTACGAGTTCCAAATGTATTAGTGTTGGAAGAAGTGCAAGGGCACGATTTAGTTGTTTGAACTTGAATGTAATTTTCTTAAGTTGAATAGAATACATATGCAGAAGTCTTTGAAGTCTCCTTGAAAAGATTCTAATGGTGGTGATATGAGTTTTTTCTTCTCTCTTTGTATGTATTTCCTGTGTTTTTTATTCCGTTAGCATTTTATTATGTTTAAATTGGATAGTTTAAAGGCCCATAATTCATCTTATGATGCTCTTGGATTAAGAAATTTAAACTATGTTAAGTTTCTTCCTAACTAATTCAGAATTCATTTCATTAATTCTCTGATGCAGTTACTTGTTTTCCCCTTTCTTCTTACACTCTACAAATTACAATTTATAACTCTGATTCATCGCCTCATTTAGCCTTTATCCTCTAGAGAGTTATATTGACCAGTCAGTGTTTCTATTCGTTTTCAGAAATTCGAATCCATATCCCTTAGTGCCCCTCCCCTTCCTTGCCAGCAAATTTATAAAAAACCTCCAAAACAACAAAACCTAGCCATTGATTTTCAAATAAACACCAAGTGACACGAGAGAACCCTCTCTAAGATGAGCAGGCTAGTACCCAACTCTAAATTTGGTTTGAAGGTTACCTTGTCATTTGTTTTATTAGTTGAACAAATTTATAGAGTGCTAACAGACTAGTCCAAACTGGCCAAGTGTCCTGACTAATACGTGGGTCATGACTCGTGGTTTACTCAACATCATCGATCTACCTCCCAGATCAACAGTTTTCATTATCGTGGACCGCGGGATTTTCTCAGGTTGGGAAGTGCTTTATGTCCCGATGCCCTGGTGTTGCGATACATCATCATTAAGACGTGGCTTGTCGCGCCATCTTTCCAACACAACATCTTTCAAAGCCAATGAGCACCTGCCACATGTACACGTGAAATTTTCCAAATATACATGACATACATCAGATCTGAGTGACACAGGGCATATATTTTTGCCACGTCAATGAAAATAGGGACAAATGAGAGGTCACCATGTGTTCATGGGACCAAACTGATGTCAACAGTTCCATGTCATATCGAATCACCAGGCATCGAGATAATTATTGAAGTTGTGTGTTCATTGAGGTAAATATTGGGTCCCACGACTTAAAATGCAACACTGCACACATGGAATTCTGGAGAGTTTTCACTTTTTATTTAAATACATAACGAAATTATTTATTATATAAATCCAAGTAAAATGAATTCCCCAGCCAATGTGGTATAGATAAAAGTGAAATCAATGTTCATGATGGAATATTGTGTTGATATAACGATTGTTGTGTCACGATAATCATGGGTTTAATTTGGGGCATTCAGTCAACAAAATGAGGAGGTTTTGCTTTAGCAGTTGAAGAAATCCAGAGATCATCTGATCCAATCGATCCATTTTTAGAATTCGAAGATCTTATAATATTTGAAAATACAAAAAAAATAGGATTGAATAACCATCTATGTTATGATCCCTCTATATAAATATCAATTCAAAATGACTATAAAAGGGGACTTTTTTCTCGGGAAGAAAAAATCTTTTAATAAATACTATCATTCACAGAAAAGAAAGAGATTCCTAGATTTCATCTCTTGAGTTTATGTGTTTCCTATTTCATGTTTTAAATTGTTTTCATCAATCATTCTCTTCCATTAACATCCATGTTATAAGTGTTTCAATTTGGTACAATTTCCACTACAACAACCATTTAAAGGAATCAATCTAAGTATAGACTTCCTATGTCTTACTATAAGTGAAATATGATATGTATTTGTGTTTAATTGCCATTATTATTGTTGCACCCTTTTCATCACCTTGGTGAGAAAATAAGAGGTGCTTACATGCCCAGTTGGGTCCTGCTAAGCATGACAGCTGTAGAGGAAAGAGTTAGAGAAAGAAAAACAAAACTATAAGCAAGAATTAAACTAATAACAACAAAAATCATAAGCATAGGGACATAGAGATAACAAACACAAGTAGACCCATGTCACCAATGTTTTTAGGCTGATCTATTGATGAAATCAAAGCACCAAGAAGAAAGGGGACTATGAGTCCCTTCTTCCTCCAAGGGAAGGCTCTTGGACCCTCACAAGCTTGCTCTCCTTACAACAAGAAAAATGAAAATGGTGGTGAAAGAACTCCTTGCAAATCCACTCAATGGAGAGGTGGATTGCTCAATGAAATGATGCCAATGTGTCTTTGTCAAGGATGGAGTCCTTAAAACAATCTAGGCAGCATAACATTACTTGAAATTCCTTGAGAAAATGAGGTGCATTCATGGTTTTTTATAGCATTGCTTTGGGATTTTGTGTAACTTCTTTGTAGTGTGAAAAGAGGCCATTTAGGGCATTATTATGTTTTTGACCAGCCTACCATTCGGATTCATCTCAGATTTGAGGGTCAAATCGGCTTGGGAGCTGATCCATAAGTGGTTGGGAGGCCGACCACTTCAATAAATGCATCGTTTAGTAGGTGCACGGATTTTTGTGCCAACAGTCGTGCATCGTGCGCGTATGTGTGCATGCTATGTTTATGTTCCGCGCATGTGCACGCGCGCCCAACTTCTGTAAAGCGCTCTTCAATTTTTCACTACTTTGTATATTTTTTTTCCCTTTTTGAATGTTGTGAGATTAATTCAAGTCCATGAATGACTTCATCATTGTTTGACCATGCTGAGTTCTTGTAACCACGTGCTGACAAAATTTCAGTGATAACAGATGCCCCCTGATGGGTGAGGTTAGGAGCATACGTATAGCTGAAATCCATCAATGTTTCTTCTACTGAGAATGTTGTTGTAATATAGAGCGATAGTGGGATCATTCAGAGCAATCCTTTGGAGGAGAAAGGAACCGGTAGGGCCCGCCCTTCCATAAGGTGCGTAAAATATACAATTGTGTACAAACGAGGCGGGCATGCCCCATGCTCGTGTGATGTAACCCTAAAAAAAGATGACTGAAGTGTTGGTGTGGACAACTGCAGCGCCCTCGGGGGCAATGATGATAAAGGTAGAAGACAATTATACAAAGGAACATACTCTGAATATATAGGCAATGATCGCGGAAATAAGTATCGGCAATGATGCGGGCATTGATGGCCCTATCAAGTTCAGAGGTCTTCGGCAAATGATAGACATAACTGCAATAGTCGCAAAGTAAGACCCACCATAACATGAGAAAGTGTTTGTGTCGAATGGTATGGGGGGCAACGACACCAGGGAGCAATGGTGTTTCCCCCTGTGTCGTCCGAGATCTCTCAGTAAATGGAGAATGAGAATCAAGATATTGTCTCCCTTATAGAAAAATTGTGTTGATGTAAACAAAAGGGGAACGCGACTCCCAGAAGCACTTCATGGAATATACTGAGGTGAGGAAGTGGCATAGGTACATGGAGGAAGTCAAAAAGTGGAAAGACTCAATACTGCCCTTGGTTGGAGGATGTATGAGATAAAAAGTGGCTACAACCATGTAACGAGGTCGAGTGTCAAGGGGACGACAAGACCGGGGATGAGTTGTACTAGAGGCGGGACAAAGTGAACAATTGCAGAGGGTAGAGGTAAGTGACCTGTGGGGTATTCTGAATATGTGGACGATGTCGGCCAGGGTAGATGATGAGTGATGCTCCAACCAAGGGGACATGGGTTGTGTTTGGCCAAAAAGGAGGGAAGTAGGTCGCCAATGGTGACGACAAAAAAGGATAATGAAATGACTGGAAATAAAGGCGTTTGTACAAATAAATAACGAATAATTATGGAGAAATGTACAGATACAGAAACAGGTGCCCCAGTGTGAGATGGGTGGCCCACGTAGGGAATAATATGATTGGGATACTGACGAAGGGTGGGGGCCCCATCGGTGAGTTTCTGTATGAGGTAGGTGAAATGAAGGTTGGTTCACAGATGGGCAAACTGATTGTGGATGAAATGAAGGGTTCATGATACTGCGGAGGTGCAGGTAAAAAATAGAATCGTAAAGAGATAATCTGGGGGTCTGTGTGGGAAAGATAGCAAAATGAGGAGAAGGAGTATGTGGTTGATTCATGACATGATGAAAGACTATCGGGACTCCCATCCCTAAAGGGTAATGAAAAACAGCATGAGTGTCAAAAAGTGGCAAAAGGTGCTATGAATGGGACAACTCGTGTGGGTAAGAATGCTACCGGGTAACAGTACCGAAGATGCAAATGGAGGCATGGGTACTGCAGATCCAGGAATGAGGATCCTAAAGGCCAACATCAGAGGGTGTGACTGGAAATGTAAATGCAATACAGCGGGAGAGACAACATGCCAGTGCTGAGTATATACCTGAAGGGATGATGCCGATGAATGATGAGCAAGTACCTGCACACATAACAACCAAATACCCAAAGTGAACAATATCTGAAAAGAATCAAAGATATGAGCATATATTTGATAAATGTGACTATGCGCGTGTGTACCTGACCATGATATGAAAAAAAAAGGCACCCCGGGGGCTCAGGATGAAAAGAAACCCAGGGACTGTTGTGATGTAGGTGACGGGATGTTGATCCCGTGGCTGAAAACGGTTTGAAAAATGGACACCTTGGGCTCCCGGAATGGTGAGTGGAAGTTTGGCAAAAGGCCTATATATAGCTGTAGGGCCCACATTGCCACCTCATTTGTACTTGTTGCAATAGTGAGTGGACGAGCAGTTTCAGAGGAGTTTTGGAGATTCAGGGAGGACGAGCCAGTCGATTGAGGTTTTGTGAGTATCAGGTTAGTGGTCTGACCATCCTGCATAGAAATAGGTTTTCAATTTTTGGGCAGGGTTTGTACGGGGGGGCGTACAGGGGTATTTAGGGGGAGTGGGCCCACCATGCACGGGCGACTCGGTGAGAGGCGTGCATGAGTACGCACCTGTACATCGAATATACGCGCATGGGTGCGCGAGAGGAAGAAATTAAGGCGCGCCCTAAGGGCGCACCTATGAGTTAAACAGGCGCACACCAATGAGCACCTGTGGGTTTGACAGGCGCGCACATGTGGCATGGTTCTTAGAGAGGGTGTCGATGATGCACACGAGGGTTTTACTGGAGATGTCGGGGGCGCGAGAGCCGCGATTGAGGCGGTGGTCGACCATTTTACTTTGTCACGGTGGGGGCGAAGGTGGCCACTTCTTTTCAGCAGAGGCGACAGGGATATGGCGGCAGATGTCGCAGGTGATACTTTGGTACCCCTATACTGGGGTGGACTTCCGGGGTGACCCAGACATGGTGTTACCTCCAGGGGAGTTTTTTGATGATCGAGGTATGTTTAGTATGTGGGTATATTTTTTATTTATATTGTCTTTTGAGATATCAGTCCATATGTATATGATATAGATGTTGATACTATATATTGTTGTTTTTTTTGCATGTGTAGATGTGGCACCTCGCAGGCGCGAGGTAGAGATGCAGAGAGCATCGTCTCATCGACAGCCGGAGAGATTACTGCAGGGAGAGAGGCACTGGCGGAAGGGTGTTGCGGGGCGACTAGCTGAGCCAGAGCGGGCAGCGAGGAGGCACCGGTACGATGACCCTGGTGGGGCCATCACATGCTCCTCCGGCGGCGACCGGAGTGGATTATGATGACATACGTCATTGTATGGAGACGGTTCTACAGGATGTTTCAGAGGGCATGTGGACACACATCCAGGACGAGGGTTTCCTGGAGCAGTGTGTAGGGGTATCGCCCCCATGGCAGGCCATAGTGCGGCGAGCAGCAGTGCTTGCGGCTATGACGAGTGGATGCCTACCGCTGGGGCAGGAGAGTCCTGTGGGTGGTCCACCACCACCTGGGGCAGGTGGTGGTGGGCCACCACCTCCTCCTGAGGGAGGAGCAAGTGGTGGTGCGATAGAGGCACCCTGAGTGGTGTATGATGTACATTTTTGTTTTTGTTGTATATAGGCTGGTGAGCCCATTTTTTGTACCGAGGTGCTACATTGGCCTGTGGATACATGTATTTTTGTATGTAAACATTCGGATGGCCCGATGGGATTTTTATATATACATGAGTATACATATTTTGAGATCTTTTTGTTGTCTACATGTGTTTTTTGCTGATGATTTTGATGATGTCTATTCTATATATATGTTGTGACAGGATTTGTGAGATGTTTATGTATGTGTAGCTTGATGTGATATATGCCAATCTAACACCATGTTAGCTATTTGATCTGTTGTTTGATTCAATTTTCTTGGAATATGTGTAAATGTAATGAAATCAAAATGTCAAGATAAAAGTCTAACATGCAGGTATTTGCGAAAGAGGCACGAATTGCGTACCCGGTAAACATTGTTGAGCTGGAGAATGACTAATTGAGAGTCGAGGAAGACGCTAAGGTGACGAATATGATGACGCTGGGCGTCGGCCAGGAAGCCAATGACCGCAGTGTATTTGGCTTGGTTGTTGGTTGTTGTCCCCAAACATATGTCGCTTGAATGTAGCATTTCATGTGAGGAGGTGTAGAGAGCCCAAGCAGCCGAAGCGAGATTTTGCATCCAACGGCTGGCGTCGTCGGCATAACCAATGTGGTAGGCTAGTGGAGGAAGCATCTGTCAATAGCACAAAGGATAGTTTATACGAGAGGGGAGGAGAAAAAGATTAAAAACACTAGAAAAGAAATAACCTAAAGTAGAATGACTACTTTTAAGCATAAAATTTCCTGAGATACAACCCATTGATGGGTTCTTTAAGAGAGAGGCCTTCGGGAGAGGCCAGGATATATGCGCCTTTGGTGAGGCAATGTTGGATAATGTAAGGGCCATGCCAAAGTGATTCGAATTTTCCGTGGCCAAAGGTATCATGAGCGATATCATAAGCCAGGACAAGGTCGCCTTCGCGAAATGATCGAAGGTTGACATGGTGATCAAAGGTAGCCTTGGATCATTTTTTAGTTGCCTCGTTGTTCTGTAAGGAAGATCGACGATCTTCATCTAGAGACTCCAAGTTCAGCAAGCGCTGCTCCATTGGAGTAGTGTCAGGTAATAGCTCAATTGTGGTGCATAAGGTGGGAATTTCGCACTCGATGGGAAGAGTTGCCTCGACCCCATGGACTAAATGGAATGGTGTGAAACCAGTAGCGGTTTTCACTGTTGTTCGATAAGCCCATAGCGTAGAAAATAACATATGATACCAATTGGTTTTATGTTTATTAACTGTGAGCTGTAACATGGTCTTGAGGACTTTGTTAACTACCTCGACCTATATGTTTGACTGAGGGTAATATGGTGAGGCAAACTCATGAGAGAAGCCTAACCGAGATGAGAGTTCAATGAAGATATCATTCTCGAAGTGTTTCCCATGGTCGGAAACGGGTTGGAGTGGTACTCCAAAATGGGATATGACGTGGTTAAAGAAAAAGCGCATTGCAGTGTCAGCGGTGTTGTTGAAAGTGGGCATAGCTTCGGCCCATTTGGTGAAGTAATCAACGGTGACAACAATGTATTTGTGACCATTGCTGGAGGGGGGATTACAAGTCATAAAGTCAATGCCCCATTTACAAAAAGGGTCCGCCGTAATGACAGGGTGAAAAAGAGTGGGGGGAGCTCGGGCTTTGTTGGCATAGAGCTAACATTGCTCACATCGTTTCACGGTGTGAATGCAATCATGAAACAAGGTAGGCCAAAAGTAACCGGTTCGGATAATCTTTTGAGCAGTGGATATACCTGAAAGATGGCCCCCACATGCACCATTGTGGAAGTCGTTTAAGACTCGGTCGGCCTCATCAATAGTCAGGCAACGACGAAGAATGGTGTCAACGCCCCGCCGGTATAGGATGTCTCCGATGAGGAGATAGCGGGGGGCCTGATGGCGAATACGTCGACGATCATCTCGTGAAAGGTGGTTACCAAAATTTTGAGTTTGTAGGTAGACGAGAAGGTCGCCATACCAAGGATCATCTGAAGTGATGTAAAAGAGATGTTCATCAGGAAAGTCGGTGTTGACGGGGGCACTGGTGGTGTCAGAGGGGAGGGTTGTGACCAGTTCGGTGAGAACAAGGGCCTTCTTACTCTTAGGTGTTGAGAACTCGAGGTCATACTCCTGAAGGATAGCGATCCATCGATCGAATTTGCCGTTAACTTGTCGAAGGTTGAGTAAGTACTGCATAGGGTTGGAATCTGCGACTACCTTTGTGGTGTGAAGCAGAATGTAATGGCGCAGTTTCTGGACTATGAGGACAACTGCAAGAGAAAGTTTCTCTTCATGTTTATACTTCAAGGGTGGTCTAGAGAGGTTCTTACTAATGTAATAGATGACGTGTTCATGACTTTCATCTCCAAGCTGGATGAGGACGCCGGCTACTGATACAGCGGATGCTAATACGTAGAGAATGTAGTCGCAATTATAGTCAGGTGCACTAATTAGAGGTGAATTTGAAAGAGTTGCTTTAATATCATCAAATGACTGTTGAGCATAGTCGTCCCAGTGAAAAGGGATGTCGTGACGTAGTAAGCGAAGGAAACCATGTGCGTGTATAGCGTAATCTGGGACAAAGCGTCTGAGAAATTTTGCTTTTCCCTGTAGACTCTGAAGTTGCCGTAAATTCCGAGGAGGTGGGATTTCGGTTATAGCTTGGACTTTGAGGGGGTCCATGGTAATTCCTCTTTGGGAAACAATAAAACCGAGGAGGCGCCCTGTGGTGACACAAAACACACACTTGAGAGGGTTCAAGTGGATGTTGTACTGATGACATCGTTGAAAGATGATTTGTAAATCATCGAGATGCTGGGTGTGTTTCTTGGATCGAGCTGTGAGGTTGTCCAAGTAGGTGAGGATGATTTCAGCCAGATCATGAAAGATGTATGTCATCGCCCGCTGGAAAATTGGGTCGGCAATTTTTAAGCCGAAAGGCATGACACGATATGAAAAAGTACCCCACGGGGTAATGAATGCGGTTTTATACTGATCGGCTGGGTGGATTTGAATTATGTTATAGCCAGAGAATCCGTCCATAAAGGAGAGAGCCTCATGGCAGGCGCAGTCATCGATAATTTGATCGATGAAAGGCGTTAGAAAATTGTCTTTGGGACATGCGTTATTGAGATCGCGAAAGTCTGTGAAAACGCGGATAGTGCCATGTTTTTTGTCGATAGGTACAGGGTTGGAAACCCATGAAGTGTAAGCGATGGGGTAAATAAACCCGGCCATACGTAATTTGTCAATTTCGGCTTTGATAGCCGCGGCTTTGGATGGGTGTAGCAGTCGATGTTTCTAGCGAACTGGTGTGATGTCAGGCCAAGTGTCGATGCGATGCTCGACAATAGAGGGATCGAGGCCAGGCATATCCATGTATGACCAGGCGAAAATATCCCTATATTCCTGGAAGTGGGCTTTATATGCGGTGATTTCCTGAGGAGTGCAAGTAGCTCCAATGATGATTTCTTCGACGATGCCATTTTTAATGGAAATGTCAATTTTGATGGTGGGGGAAATGTTGGCCATATTACCTTCTTCAAAAGCATCAGGGGCAGGAATGGGATTGTTGAACCAATCTATAGGCCCTGATGGGATAAAATCTTTGGTTTTGACCGTGTAAATGGGGTTTTGGTTAGGAAGCAAGAGGGCTTCCTGTGGAGAGAAGAGTGCATGGTGATGTAGTGCATCCCAGGGAGAGTCCGGGTGGTGTAGCTCTTCCAGTATTTCCTTGTCGCATTGGAAATGGTGGGAATATAAAGGATCGTGAGGAGTGATCTCGATGATAGTGTGGTTGCCCACTGATGGAGAAGCAGAGGGAGAAATGATAGGAGATGGTGAGGGTTCACTTGACATAAACCATATATTGAAGTACTGAGGGGTACCCGTGGTGGTTGGGTGGAGAGTGTCCGTAGGGGAATGAGCAGGAGATTTGGGGGGGTTGCGGGGTAAATCCT
>ML813162.1:75863-96060 GCA_009831015.1 Picea engelmannii
TTCTTCTATTGAAAAAGAAGTAATATTTGTCTTTAATAGATACATTTCTTCTTGTTTCAATTTTGTTTATCTCAATTATTCTTTTCATGCTATTAAATTTTGAAGTAACTTAATGAATGAAATCATGCCTCTTTTATTTATGGTAATCAATTATTAAAATCTCAAACTAAAATTTTGGGCAAAATCTTTTATAATCAATTTCATAAGTTGTATCCAGATGCCTTGACATTGTTCCCTATCCTAGAACAATCTTAGGAACAACAGGATCCAAGATAAAATCACTTGAAGGCCACAAAGAGAATTGTTCACTATATCAAGGGAACTTATCCTCTTGGTTTAAAGTATCATCGTAAGAATATGAACCAATGAGTCGATTACAACAACTCGAATTGGACTAGAGATAAATATGACTAAAAGTCTCCATATTGTTGTATGTTTCATCTGTAGTTATAGACCCACGGTCTTGCCATGGCCTTGTAAGAAGTGGAAGGTGGTACATGTTTTTCCCACAAAAGAAAAATATTGTGATGCAATTAATTCTAACACATAAGAAATATGGGTTTGGAATCTTATCATGGAACTTATATTTCTAGTTGAGGGATCGATTGTAGCATATTATGACAACCAAAGTGAAATATGAATTGTTGAAAATCCTATTTCTCATAGCAAGATGAATCATGTGGAGATTCACACTCATTATTTGAGGTAATTGGTACAAGATAATCTTGTGAACATTATTTAATGCAGGATAGATGATCATATTGTTAATATCTTTACAAATCCACTTATCAAAGCTAATTTTGTGAAACTTTGAGCTATGTTTGGGCTTCAGGAAGATGCAATTATGGGAGGGTGTACATAAGTAATTCAAATTCCTCAATATCAAAAGTGATGTGTTGATGGGGGGGTGTTGGAATAATAGGTTCATCACATCCCTGTATATTCTAGAGGTTTCCAATCAATATCCAACTAGGAGATATGGTTGTAATATCCCCAATAGAGATGGGTTGGGATATTATATCCTTATGCGCAATAAGTGTTCTTGATTCTCTAATGTGGTTGATAATTTTTCACAGAAAGTTTTCATGTATTCTACTAATAGATATTTTTTCAAACCCTCTAAGTGTCACAACCTCTCCAAAAAAATCACTACAACCCAAAACTAAATTCAAATCACCAGATGAAGCTCAAGTGAAGATCCCATATGGATCCTCCTCCTTTTCTAGCTAGGGTGGATATTACACCATCGAAATAAAACTACAACGGAATGGTTTTTCCAAAACACTAAAGAAAACCTTTTCTCCAACATAAATCCAAAGACATCAATCCAAAACATATTCCAAAGTGAAGCGCTACCCCTCCTTTTATTCTTCTTACATGCCTTCTAGAACTTTCCCCTTTTTGACTAAATTAAACATGACCCTTATTCCACTTTTACTTTTCACTTTAAGATTAAAAGTCACTTTTAATAATGTTTAACTTATTAATCTAAAGTTACTTTATTTCCTTTTTTATTAATGTCACTTTAAAAACATAACATCTCCTAACTAAGTGACATTAAATAACCCCTGTGACTCCCTTTTTCTTTATGGAAGTCATTTCCAAATGCATAACAGGGGAACCAAAAGATGGGGACATGATAGTCCTCATTTCACAAATATTGTTTTTCCTCAAGCAATGTCGTCATATCGATAGGAGCAGTGAACTGAACTGAAATGAAACTAAAAATGATCCTTGGGTCCCACACCAATCTAAAAGATTCAAAGAACCTACTTCCCATAATATTTCCTTGCAATGTACTAACACAAGGGACCTTCTAAAGTCCATCAATCAGTAGAGCAATCAGATACTGTGAAAACTCATTCCATCCTTCATAGAATATCCCACCTATGAAACCAATCCACTTATCCATATGAATAGGCTCCTGAACATAAAATCTATCTCTCTCATCTCTTCCAGCTAGCAAATTGTCCACCCATAAAATCCCAGGGTCCCATGTTATCACCAGAAAGGACCCATCATGCTCACATTGTGCCATTCTAATCATAAATATTTGATCATCATGCCTACACTTCATCCTCCATTCCTGCAACCACAAGTTGCAATGCCTCAAATAATCATCCCCACTATTGATGATCATATCCTACCAATGTATCTTAGTGAAGTCAACCAAACCAACTCTAAAATCAGACATCTCGGAGAAGTATGATAGAGAATCAATGACACCTAATATCCATGTATCAAAGGGGAAATCCATAATACTCCAGCACCCCTATCCTACTGCAATCATCCAGGAATCGTCTGTAAAATTTCTCAACACATCATGCACAAATTCCCTCCATGCGAACCTCTCTTGGACCATCCTATAAATGGTAAAGTAACTAGGTTCCCAAACTAACCTATATGATGTGAAGTACCCTCTACTCATAGCCCTAATATGCTAGGTGCTAACACAAGAATCCACCTGAATGCCTCTGATAATCCAGGCAATCGGAAGCTGCACAAACTCAATAAACTCCTCATAGGACCACTCCTCCAAGTAACCAAATCCTAAGCATCCCAAGAGTGAACTCTAGAAAGAGAAAAATGACCATCTCATCTGTATCGGTTTTTGAAATATCAAGCATTACAATCCCTAGGTCCCAAGGTAATCTCTGAGAGGAACCATCATACCGATGCTACACCCCTATGATCATAATCATCTAACCACCATCCTCATATTGTGTTATCCTCTCTTGGACCCCTAAGTTGAAATCCATACCAGGACTGAACTCGCTATCATGGATCATATCTCACCAACGCATCTTGTTGACATTGAATCCTACCAATCCTTGGATATACTCGATCCTGGGTATCATGAGGGAAAATATACCTCACCCTATATAAAAAGACACAACAACGCCTCTCACAACATCCCCATAATGACGCATACCAATTACTAGCATGACCCTATCAATCACTCTCATCATCTGAAGAAGTCTATCACTCCAATGAATGCTAAAATCCCACCACCAAATTGGAAGTCCATCACTCCCAATTCCTACTAAAATATTCTTGAACCGATCCAACATAGTCTAGATATCCTCATGTGCATTATGCATTCCAATCATATGATCCAAATGAAATACCTATGACATGTCCATAATTCCACTTGTCTCATCCAACTGACCCAAGTGAAACTCCCATTTTATGTTGTATGTAATGAGGGAATCAAATAAAAGAAATAGATGCCTCTGCCACTGCCTATAAGACTGGAAAGTGACTAGTGCATTGGTCAACCCCAAGGGTATGACCAAGAGTTCATAATGAATTATGGAAGTTTACCTATGCCTACCCATACACTCATCGATCCTGGGAAACCTCATATCAATGGTGTTCTTGAAGACTTTGTCGGGAGGTTTCCCTAGCGGAAACACCCCACAACCCCACTATACATTCTTGCATGCCAATGAATACTCTTGCACATTGTTGCCAATCATTGAATATCCTTGTACCATATTGTACCCTACATCTGTTTTTGTATCCATCACTCTATTGATGTCACCTAAACTTGTTCCCCAGAGAATGCACATGTCTTGCATATACATGTCCACCCAATCCATGAATGCATATACTTCCTTTTGAACTGGTCCATAAGGAATGTGCTCAATTATCTCCTCTATAGATAAGTCGTGAGCCTTTGGTGGGATCTCCAATAGAAGCGGTTCATGATCCCCACAATTTGAAATAGGCGCATGGTCAAAACCCTCTGTGTCAAACCTCTCCTTGAGCACCTACAACTATGAATTCTCCTCATACAGGATCGTTACAAGAGACTCCTCCCATGAATAATGAGTGCCACKCATGCCCTCATGTGTCATGACTTCCAAATATGATGGAGTCTCTATTGCTTTCAATGATGAAGAGTGTGCCAAACTCAGTTGGTAACAAATATCCTAAACCTCCCTTTTCTTTTCTTTAGCTAACTTAAGAGMAAGGTCCCTATCCATGAAAAACTAAAACTAATCATATTTCATATGCTCTAGTGCTTATTTGATGATGCATAATTGGGTGTTAGTGACTCCATTTGCAACTCCCTTTTGTCTCTCCTACAGTTGGGTTCTCCACATAAGGTCTTCAATAAACCTATGAGAACCATCTTCCCTCATCAACGACTACATAATTTTCCCCTCTATGACCAACAGGCGGTTCTCCAAATCATGCAATGTTATTTCATCAACATGGCATGGGTTGTCACACAAGGGACCAACTAACTCATTAGATGATACCATGCAATGATGGGGCTCATGTGGACTATCATCCTCATACAATATTTATGATATGTTCTCATCCACCAATTCATCCCCTTCATTGTATTCCTCCATGCATAGCTCCCCACCTTTGTCAGATCCTGGTACAATCATTCTTACATCATAATACATGTCATAAATTAAACCCTCATCATCAACATCATACAAAGGGAAAGATGTTGGATCCTCAACATCGATTGATTGGAAAATTTCCTCATAGTCATCATGAGTAGGACATTATGTTGTATCCTCATATTTTTCATCATAAGTATACCCATCCAACACACTAGTGTCATCAATCTCATCGGTTAGCTCTAATGATGCCTCATAGGCTATTGTTTGGTGTTATTCTATGCACAAATATTCAACATGGCTAGCTGCATATTCCTCCACCAGTCATTCATCCTCATATCTCTTCAATTTATTCCCTATGCCTTTAAATAGGTCCTCATCCAAACCATCAGACCAAATTTCATACTTGATGGTGAAATAGACTTAAAAGGACAAAGTTTCCTCGATCTGTTCCACTAATGCCTAATACTCCCTCTTGGTTTGTTGAATTTGATGCAAAATTTTAGCCATGATCTCTTGTTTTGTCTTCTTCGATATTCACCGTTGTTATAGATTTTTTCCTATTATTGTAGGTTTATGTGGATTTTTTGACTCATTAATTTTTTCAAATAGTTGGATGGCTTGTCACATACCCATTGTTTACTCCTTTTCTACTACTGATATAGATTTGGTGATGATTGTTGTAATTTTATTGTAGTGTGGATAATTTGTCAAACATTTAGTGGATAGACCCAAATTCCACTATAAACTCGGCCTTTGTCTACTATAGTTATTTATGAAGAAAGTGTTTTTTAAAACACTTGGAATTCACACTCCAAACCCCAATATAAACCCTTTCTTGAAATTGTTATGAATACAGGTTGTTGTTTGATTTTTTCTTATGCAATTTTCAAGGAATATTGGAAGGTTTAATGCCACATTTCATGTTCATTTTGTATGCAAAATATAATGGCTAGCTACCAACATAAATATTGAACAAAGTCACTAAATAGTGAATAAATACCACAAGAACCAAACTTTATCCAGAAGTTTTGACCTGTTACAATGATAGAAAAAATATATGTTTCAGATCAGTCCCACAATGCATAATCTCCTCAGGTAAAATGTTCTCATGTTATGAGTCCAAATCGTACCTCATGCAAGAAATATCTACCTCTTCTCGATAGCATAGTTGTAACACACTCGGCCCCTAATCCTCACTTAGGGATGGCAGGGTGTCATGATTTCTCCCATCATCACCTCAGTTTAGTACATGGGAATACCATTCTCTACGTGAGGACTTATCTTATCACAACATAAGCTATGTTGTTTCTTACAAATTCATCACTACATGTCTCCTTTGGAGTTGGTTGAGGAATCAATGAATATAAATTCCCAATCATATGGTCAATACTCCTTCTTGGCCTCATCTACATGTCTTATGGCTAACTCAGATTTACTCTTGTCGAGGTACCTACTCACCAGAGTCGCCAACATCTCTGATGGAATCATTCCGACGGAATCACCTTAAATATCTAATAGCCTTAGGATATCTCATTTCAATGGCTACTATTTCATCATATCCCTTACCCAATCAAGGATTACCCTCCTAACATGTCCTAGTCTTAACATTCCCAGTGGCACCTGCATTAAATTAACGATTGAGATCAAATCTTGCCTATTTTCATATCAATGGTCTACTTATCTTCTCAGAGCTTATTCTCATCAGATTACCTTCATTCTAGCTCTATTTACTAATCTGATTAAGCAAATCCGACCATGTATACCCCGACAGATCAAATGGTGTGCATTCATTAAATATGGCGGTATTGTGTACTTCAAGGTTTTCAATTGATCATCGGATAAGGGTTAAGACTATGGTTTCACAGATACTCTTCCATGAAATCAAGGGTCCTCATACTCTCTTCCTTCGGACTTTCAATTTGAATCTCTACATGATGCCTCCGACAGAACTTACTCTGACACATTAATGACTCGATCCAACGGTCCAAAATTTTCTTCATTCATTCTTTGATGGATCAACAATCCTAGTTGGCTTAGAGCCTCCCTCATAGGATTCTTATTCCAATCCCTCACTTGGTTTCTCTAATGGTAATCCCATATGACCAATGGTCCAGATCTTCTCACCACATTGATCCAATGGTTGCGAGTCATCCTAACTGAACCCAAGTTTTTCTTTAGGGAAAATAGTTTGATTTTGGACTTAGACCTTCAGAAATTTCTTCAAGGGTTTTTGAAAATATATAAGGGTTAGAAAAAAACTCTAAAACCATCAAAGGCCTCTCGATTTTATGATAAAGGAATATCTTTCATATCTTCCTTTTCTAACAAAATCACTCTAGTCAATAGGACTTCCACAAAATCACTCATGTCCTCCTTTTCTCACAGAATCACTCTAGTCAACACGACTTCCACATCACTGGTTTAAACAAATTTTTTTCCTTGTCTTGCAAGCTTTACTATAAAGCGGTAAGGTCCATAGGGATATAGACTATCCATACTCACTCATTTTCACAATTTAACAAATTAATAATGGAAACGTCAATACATCCCAATTATTCATAGGTTTCATTTATCAATTACAAGCATTTACATTTCCCATTGAATCATACAATTTCATACACCCATCATTCATACACAAATTAAACAAGTCAATTTATATATTTATCTTATTATGGAAATTGCCAACACCAACTAACTAAGAGAGAACACCTTTCCTCCCATCATTAGGCCATATTGTAGAGTTCCTTCCTATAGTAGCCCACCCCCATGTCAAGCCATGATACCACAAGGGGAATGACTCAACTAGGCTCCAAAATTGAGATGATACAGGAAGGTTACTCTCCTTCCTCCTCTGACAACAGTAGAAGTTTCCTCCTTCCCACTGAGCTAGGGAACTCTATAGGTTTATTAGGTGGTTTCTCAACTAGATTTCCTCTGCACATAGGGAATTCCTTCTCTACTAAATAGTCCCTAGTGAACTCCCATTACCAGTGTCGATTTATGTCTAGTAAGCACCAAGTTGTAGTCCTTCTTTCTCCAGTATGGATTCGTGACTTCTCTTTTCAGGGCGATCACTCTCAAATTGGATGAGTTTCCTTTTTTCTTCAAGGAAACCTTCTCACTTTACTTTTATCTTCAATCTAACTCATGAACTTATATGTTCTCAGTGCATGTTCTCTGTGAGTCTATTGTTCATGAACCCACTGCAGATATTCTTCTCTCAACTCTTGTGTGCATGCTTATTTCTTCAATATTTGATACCATGCTCTTCTTACTTAGAATATAGTTGAACATCCATGTATGTGTCTATATCTTTCTTCTCTTCTCCTCTCTTCTATGTCTAGTGTTCTTTTTCCTTTGGTCACTTCTTCCACCAATATTATTTGGATTTTTGTGGCCTTCTTGTAGATGCGACCTGCAGTCCACAAATCCCATTCTAAAGGGGAAAAAACATGGTGTCATTTTGTCAGTCATTTAATTATCCCTTTTATTCTCCAAAATACCAATCTGTCAATAGCCATAACTGCCTCAACCACTTCCTGGCCTTCAATAAATGGTCACGTGGCTCATTTAGATCAAGTATGCTAGGAGGTAGGATTTTGTTCTTAACAAGCATAAGTTAGCCTGTTAAACAAGCTTTCTATTTTCTTCACAAAAAAAACTCATCTCCCCACTCCATGACACTTCATCAATTCCTACTTTTGTATCATGGTCAGTACTTTCAAGTTTGTTCCCTCTCAGTCAGCGGTTTTGGTTTTTTCATTAAATTAAAACATAATTGAATTCTTCATAAACATACATATATGAAGACTAATCATAATTACAGTATTGGGGGGGGACATGGTGTTACATTCCCCTCCCCCTTAAAAGAAACATCATCCTCAGTGTTTAAAAAACCATGTATGTATAATTATACAGAAAAAAAAAAGGGTATTCCAATATCATGTAATCTTCTACATCCCATGTAGCTTCATATGCTCCAAAGTTCTTTCATTGCACCTTGACCTGCACAACGGCTCAATTCTAGAGCATTATTTCTTTCTTGTCCAAGATGCATTGAGGTTCTGGTTGGAATTATCCCTATGGTTCCACCTATAACACAGTCCAATCAATAATATGATTAGAATTATGCACATACTTATTTAACAAAGACACATGGAGCACATTATGAGATTTAACAGTAGGTGGTAATGCAAGTATGTATTCCACTGGTCCTATCCTTTCCAAGACTTCAAATGGTCCATAATAGCGGGGTGCCAACTTAGCACACATTCCCATTCTCAAGGGACTTGTTTTGAGTTTCACTCAGATATACACATGATCTCCTACTTTTAACTCTTTGTGAGTTCCTTTGCTATCTGCATATCTCTTTTGCCTATCATGGGCTACTTTTGTTGGATAATTGGTTGTCATTGATGTCGACCCTTGGAACATTTGAGATACCCCAGATTTTTTATCGATATTGATGGTAAGTTAGTAGTCATTGATGTCGACAAGAGTGGTTCATGTCAACAGGTGTGATGGGTGCATTTGAAAAAGTCTACAAGAAGCTCTAGAGGTGTGGTTATAGAACCCGAAGTTGATCAAAAAATAATGAGATGAACAACGGTGTAAATGTAGGTAATATATTCATAGATGGATATTACTCATCATTCCCTTTCTGGTGATAGGTGGTACACCACGTGGTTCCTCATGGTTGAGAATGTATAGCCTTGTGAAGTTCGAAGCCCTGGAGAATGGTTATGAAGCCCCTAAACAGTTACAAGTATTAGTCAAATGGTAAAGTGGTTGTAACAAGAAATCCCTAAAGTAAGGAAAGAAGTTACCTTGAAAAAGTATAAATACACCACAAGAAATCCTTCATAAGAATACACACAATTTCAATGATTATATTTATTTCAAATGATGTTTTTAGTAAATATTGTGTATCATATCTGAGGTAGCGAAGTCTGAGAAGTTGATGCAGGAGCATCGTTGGAAAGCGCACAGAGGTAGGACCACTCAACACGTGTGAGTTCTTCCAGAAATGCAACGTTGACAGTTGCAACCGATTTTGAAATCCGCCTTCACTCAGCGTCGGAATTCACCTTTGGAGGCACACTTGAACCGATGTCGAATTTTACCCTTTGAGGCACGTTTTGAAAATTTTAAACAAAGCAGGAGTTTCCACTTCGGCTCTGGAATGCGACTGAACTAAGATAGTGCAGGATGAATCTTAGAGTAGGCAAGTAGCCAGGGGAAACCCTAGAAACATCTTTGAGTTATGTAGAAGTTTACACACCCAGTTAGAGAGAGGGGGATACAGAGAGAAACGAGCAGTAAGAGAGAACTGCGAGTTAGAAGGAGATCTCAATTTTTTGAGTGACTATAATTTTGAATGTATTGTGTAGAAAGTGGGCACTTGTGAATAAAATAGAATGGAAAATTGACCCAAATATATGGTGTTTGGACTATGTGCATTTTCTTGTTATTTTCTGTTTTCATGAACAAGTGGATGGAACTGTGAATTTTCCCAGTTTCAATTGTTTCTCTTTGTTAGGAGCTCTGCAAGGTATGCATCGATCCAGAGAGGAACATTGTGGATCTGATTTATTGAAATCCCTCAGACGCAAGGAGTGCGCGGGAGATCGAAGTATGAACCAAACAAATCTCAGGAGGGATAACACTTCGGAAGGTGTTGTCGAGACCAAGAATTCATTCCCTAGAAGGAACGAAGGCTGAGTCTTCGTAGAATTAGAAAATATTCTAAGTCGGAATCAAGTAAAAAAATCTCAGGAGGAAGAACGTCGTCGAGCGTTGGATCGTTGTGGAAGTTTCTGTGGATCGTTCGATTGGAAGAAGGAGTGCAACCTTTAATGCTTCGTAGATCCAAGTGAGGGGAGTTCAAAGACCTGAATGGATGGTGGAGAATCCTCGAGGAGGAACATAGAAACCCCACAGGTCGTTGGATCAAGTGGTGTTGCGAGGAGGTTAGCGGTGAGAGTTTCTCGACACCCATTTTGGGATTTTGGGTACCGCGAGTTCGAAAGATAGAGACTCTTGTCTTTCAGAATCCCGAACAGCGAAATCCTGAAATCGCGATTCGACTGGAACTATCGATCCCAGGGGTCGTTGTGAGCCGTTGATTGAATGCTAGGATATTTCGGCATTTTGGTGTTTCAGCCACCGGGGGTTCCAAGGGGCAGAGATATCCCTTGTAACTGGATTCCTTGAAATCGTGAAATCCGAAGTCGTGATTCACAAAAGCCGGAGGATAAAGCACTGGGACATTTCATCTTTTCAGCGACCGAAGATTCCAAGAAACAAGGATACTCCTTGTGTCCTGATTTCCCGAAACACAAAATCTCGAAGGAACAAACGCCGAGACATTTCGGCATTTCGGCATTTCGGCCACCGAGGGTTCCAAGGGGCAGAGATATCCCTTGTAACCGGATTTCTCGAAATCACGAAACCCGAAGGGATAGGTGTTGGAACATTTCAGCATTTTTCCATTTCGTCCACTAGAGGTTCGAAAGGGAAAAGGAGGGACCCTTGCATCACAATTCCCCGAATCGCGAAACCTCGAAAGAGTGAACACCAAGCCAGTTCGGCATTTTGTGAACCAGGATTTTGAAATACAGATAACAGGGGAGCGCTTGCATCGCGATTCCCCAAATCATGAAATTCAATAGCACTTTGGCATTAAGCACATGGACAATAAGATGTGGTCACATGGATGGAGGCTAAGGGAGGAGCCAAAGCCCATTAATCCCTTTTCGGCATTTCGGGACCCAGGAGGTTGAAGGACCAAGAACCGTCTGTCGTCGGAATCACGAAATCGTGAATTCCAAAATCTTGAAAGGCAGAACATGGTCATAAGTAGATTTTGGCATTTCGGGGTTTGGGTATTCAAGAGACCAGGAGTCAGGAGACGTGGAGTCCTAGCTCATGAAATCGTGAAACCATGAAACATGAAAAAGAGGCACGCACAGGTTTTTTCAAGACCTGTACCATAGGATGAAGGGACCTGTGGATCCGTCCAAAGGATTCCAGCAGGAGCCAAAGGGCCATTTCATCTCAGGGAAGAGAACGATCCAGAGACCAGGAGGTCACAGAACCCTGCTGAAGTAGGGGGGGACTGCATCAGGTGGTATCAAAGCCTCATCTGTAGACTTCAGGCGAAGGAGGAAAATAAGGAGACAGACAACTCGGAGTTCTACTCTGTGTGTGACAGATAGTCGACATAATGCCACCAAGAAGACAAGAGTTGCCTTTAGCCAACCATGTTGTAGAGAGGGATATGCAAGAGCTTCATGCTCAATTGGAAATAATGGAAGTAGCACAGAGAAGAGCACCTGACGTTGGGGATGTCAGTGATGCAGAAAGTGAAGAGGTTGAGGTTGAAGAAGCTGCAGGAGAAGATGCTGCAAAAGAACGTTTGTTGAGGGAAGTTGTCAGGTTGGGAGGCAGAGCTAAGATAGAGGTCCCCATGTATGAGGGAAATCTAGATGTTGAAGAATTGTTGGACTAGATAAGGTCCATGGACAAACACTTCAACTATGAATATGTCGATGAGGAGAAGAAGGTGAAGCAGGCAGTCACCCGGCTACAAGGGCATGCAGCACTGTGGTGGGACGAACTGCAGGCTGAGAGGAGAAGTAAGGGAAAACAGAGGATAAAGAGTTGGGACAGGATGGTAGCCAAACTGAAGGCTAAGTTCATACCCAAAGACTACCAGATCAATCTGTTCAGGAAGCTACAGAACTTGAGACAGAAAGGGATGACAGTCAAGGTGTACACCGAGGAGTTCTATCAGCTGAACATCAAAACTGGACAAAGGGAGAGAGACGAAGAAAGAGTCACCATATATATAAATGGCTTGAGATATGAGATCCAGGATGAGTTTAGCATGATGTCAGTAACGACTATGGAAGATGCTTATCAGTTTGCATTGAAGGAAGAGGAGAAGCTGGCCAGAAAAAATAACCAGCGAGGAAGAGGTAAAAGCTCAATACCAAGCAAAATCAAGGGATTTAACCATGACAGAGCACAACAGTCTAAGGACGAGGCTAAGAAACCACACAATCACTCGGAACGAGTAGGAAGTTCACGAGGAAGACAAAGTGGTGGAAGAAACTCTTCTAGAGGAAGAGGCAGAGGAGGAGTAAGGTGCTATAACTGTGGAAAGATAGGGCACATGTCTTGGGAGTGTCCCGAGAAGAAGAAGGAAGGAGGAGAAGCTCACATTTCAGAAGCACAATGAAGAGATGTTAAGGCAGAAGGAGCAGAGGATGGAGCATCCCTGATGTTGAGAAAAGTTCTCTTAAAACCAGAGGCAGAAATTGAAAAGCCAGTGCAGAGAAACAATCTCTTTAGGACAGCTTGCAAGACTAAGGATAAAGTATGCAAGTTAATCATTGACAGTGGGAGCACTGACAACCTAGTATCCACAAAGATGGTGGAGAAATTGGAGCTGAAGATAAATGCACATCCGAGGCCATACAAAGTCTCATGGATACAAAAAGGCCACCGGGTAAGGATCGCTAAACAATGCATGGTTGAAATTAAAATAGGAGGATATAAAGATGAAATCCTATGTGATGTAATTCCCATGGACATATGCCACATTCTATTGGGAATACCATGGAAGTTTGACAGAAATGTCATTCATGATAGAAGAAGGAATACATATACATTGGAGAAGAATGGTAGGACGCATATGTTGTTGCCAATGGAGGAGAAGAGAGCGAAGGAGGAAGCCAACACAAGCATACTTCTCATGAGTGGGAAGGAACTCCTGAAAGAAGTCAAGAAAGAAGAGGAGATGCAGTTCACTGTGGTGAGGAAGCCCAGAGTCATCCTTACAAGTACATCAGTGAATGATCCACCTGAAGAAGTTCAGGAACTACTAGATAATTTTGCTGATATAGTGGTGGACAAGCTGCCAAACTCATTGCCACCCATCAGGAGTATCAGTCATCATATTGACTTGATACTAGGAGCAAGCCTGCCAAACAAGGCAGCGTACAGATTAACACCTTGAGAAAATGAGGAGGTGAAGAACCAATTCCAAGAGTTGTTGGATAAGGGCTTAGTCAGAGAAAGTTTGAGCCCATGTGTAGTACCAATTGTGTTAAGCCCAAAGAAATATGGAGGATGGAGAATGTGCACAGACTTGAGAACCATCAACAAGGATCACCATCAGGTACAGATTCCCTTTACCAAGAATGGATGATTTAATGGATTGTTTAAGTGGAGAAAATTTCTTTTCTAAGATAGATCTGAAAAGTGGATATCACCATATCAGGATGAGAGAAGGTGATGAATGGAAAACAGCCTTTAAGACGAATGAAGGCCTGTATGAGAGGCTAGTTATGCCATTTGGCTTAACGAATTCCCCAAGCACCTTTATGAGGCTGATGAACGAAATTCTAAAAGATTTCATTGGCAAGTTTGTGGTTGTATATTTGGACAATATATTGATCTTTAGCAAGACTAAAGAGGAGCATTTGAGACACCTAACGCTAGTAATGAGGAAGCTACAGCAGGAGAAGTTGCTGATCAATTTGAAGAAATCCTCATTTATGAAGACAAAACTCATTTATTTGGGTTTCATGATCTCTTCGAATGAACTGAAGATGGATCCAGAGAAGGTGAAATCAATCATAGAATGGTCCTTACCAAGGAACATGTTCGAGGTAAGGAGCTTTCATGGTTTAGCAATTTTTTATAGAAAGTTCATTAGAGACTTCAGTGGGATTTTTGCACCCATGATGGATACAGTGAAGAAGCGGCACACGTCTTTTAAATGGACAGAGGAGGCTGAAAGGAGCTTCAATATACTAAAGGAGAAGATAACGGAACGACCAATTCTGGTCTTGCCGAATTTTGAAAAGAAATTCGAGGTAGGATGTGACGCAAGTGGAGTTGCAATAGGAGCGGTTCTGAGTCAGGACAATCGACCTGTTGCCTATTTCAGTGAGAAGTTGAATGAGACTAAGAGGAAATACTCCACATATGACAAGGATTTCTATGCCATAATTCAAGCATTGAAGAAATGGAGGCATTATCTTGTCTCACAAGAGTTTGTCTTGTACAGCGATAACCAAGCTTTACAATTCATAACCCGACAAGAAAAACTGAATCAGAGACATGCAAAATGGGTTGAATTTATGAAAAATTTTACTTTTGTCATAAAACATATTGTTGGGAATAGTAACAAGGTTGGTGATGTGTTAAGCAAGAGATGTTTAATTCTGCAGGAATTCCAGGTACCTTGGGGTTTGAACACCTTAAGGATATGTATTGTGATGATACAGATTTCAAGGAGGCCTATGAAGCATGTACAAGCCCTGTACTGAGAGATAGGAGTCAGTGGACAGAGTATATGGTTCAAGAAGGATTGTTGTTTAGAGGAAATCAATTGTGCATACCAAGATTCTCAATGAGGGACAATCTTCTGAAGGAGAAGCATAGTGGAGGATTGGTTGGACATTTCGGCATGATAAAACATTTGAACAGTTCAGCAGCTCGTACTATTGGCCAGGTATGAGAACAGATGTGATAAAGTTGGTGAACAGATGTAGAATCTACCAACATGCAAAGGGGAAAAGACAGAACACTGGTTTGTATCAACCATTGCCAATACCAGAGAGGCCTTGGGATGCAATAAGCATGGATTTTGTGTTGGCATTGCCAAGGACACAAAGAGGATTTGATTCCATATTTTTGGTGGTGGATAAATTTTCAAAGATGGCACATTTCATCCCATGCCAGAAGACCAGTGATGCAACACATGTTGCAAATCTGGTTTTCAGAGAAGTTGTGAGACTTCACGGCCTACCCAGGAGCATTGTCTCAGACCGAGACACAAAATTTGTTGGTCACTTTTGGAGGACGTTGTGGAAGAAGATGGGGATATATTTTTCCTTCGATTTAGCTTATCACCCTTAGATAGATGGGCAGACTGAGGTGGTAAATAGAAGTTTGGGAAACTTATTGAGAAGCCTGGTTACTGAACATCATAACCAGTGGGATCAGATTCTGCCACAAGAAGAATTTGCATACAATGACTCACCAAACAGGAGTACTGGAAGGAGTCCATTCCAAATACTCTATGGAATGCAACCCAAGGGAGTGTTTGAGTTAAGGGACTTGGAATACGGAGAGATCAGAACCGTTGGAGCAGAGGATTTTGTTGTTGAAATGTAGAGACTCCATAGTCGGATCAAAGAACAATTACATAGTTCTAACCAGAAATATAAGCACAGAGTTGATCAGCATCGCAGGGAACTTCAATTTGAAGTGAGAGATCAGGTTTTAGCACATCTCAGGAAGGAAAGGTTCCCTAGGGGAACATATAACAAATTGAAGATGAAGAATATAGGACCCTGTAAGATCTTGAGGAAGTTTGATGCAAACGCCTATGAGATCGAACTGCCAGATGGTGTGCGCATTTCACCCATATTCAATGTTTCAGACCTGTAACCTTACAGGAAAGATGACACAGAAGGGTCAGAAGATCAAGAAAATATTCAGTGGGAGAAACAGATGCATGTGGCAGAAAAGCCGCAGATGGAGAAAATTGTTGATCAGAGGATTGGCAAAAATACCAGGAGGAAGACTTATTTTGAGTATCTGGTCAAATGGAAGGGACACCCAATAAGATGCCAGTTGGAAAAATGAAGTTGTTTTCCAGAAGCAGGGAAAATCAGTAGAGGAGCTCGTGGACAGGAGTCCATGAATTTTTTTCAAGGGGATTATGATGCAGGAGCATCATTGGAAAGTGCGCAGAGGCAGGACCACTCAACACATGTCAGCTCTTCCAGAAATTCAACATTGATAGTTGCAACCGATTTTGAAATCTGCCTTCACTCAGCGTCAAAATTCACCTTTGGAGGCACGCTTGAACCAATGCTGAATTTTACCCTTTGAGGCACATTTTGAAAATTGTAAACAGAGCAGGAGTTTCCACTTCGGCTCTGGAATGTGATTGAACTAAGATAGCGTAGGATGAATCTTAGAGTAGGCAAGTATCCAAGGGAAACCCTAGAAAAATCTTTGAGTTGTGTAGAAGTTTACACACCCAGTTAGAGAGAGGGCGATACAGAGAGAAACGAGCGGTAAGAGAGAACTCCGAGTTAGCAGGAGATCTCAATTTTTTGAGTGACTGTAAATTTGAATGTATTTTGTAGCCAGTGGGCACTTGTGAATAAAATAGAATGGAAAATTGACCCAAATGTATGGTGTTTGGACTGTGTGCATTTTCCTGTTATTTTTTGTTTTCATGAACAAGTGGATGGAACTGTGAATTTTCCCAGTTTCAATTGTTTCTCTTCGTTGGGATCTCTACAAGGTGTGCATCGATCCAAAGAGGAACACCATGGATCTGAGTTATCGAAATCCCTCAGACGCAAGGAGTGCGCGGGAGATTGAAATCTGAACCAGACAAAGCTCAAGAGGGATAACACTTCGGAAGGTGTTTTCAAGACCTGGAATTCATTCCTTAGAAGGAATGAAGGTTGAGTCATCGTAGACTTAGAAAATCTTCTAAGTCAGAATCAAGTAAAAAAAGCTCAGGAGGAAGAACATCGTCGAGTGTTGCATCACTGTGGAAGTTCTCGTGGATCGTCCGATTGGAATAAGGAGCACAAACTTTAATGCTGCGTAGATCAAGGTGAGGGGAGTTCAAAGACCTGAATGGACGGTGGAGAATCCTCAAGGAGGAACAGCGAAACCCCGCAGGTCATTGGATCAAGTGGAGTTGCGAGGAGGTTAGCGGCGAGAGTTTCTCGATGCCCATTTCGGCATTTATGGTACCGCGAGTTGGAAAGACAGAGACTCTTGTCTTTCAAAATCCTGAACCGCGAAATCGCGATTCGACCGGAACCGTCGATCCTAGGGGTCATTGTGAGCCATTGATTGAACGCCAGGATATTTTGGCATTTCGGCGTTTCAACCACCAGGGGTTCCAAGGGGCAGAGATATCCCTTGTAATTGGATTTCCCGAAATCATGAAACCCGAAGTCGTGATTCACAAAAGCTGGAGGATAAGGCACTGGGACATTTCATCTTTTCGATGACCGGAGATTCCAAGGAACAAGGATACTCCTTGTGTCCTGATTTGCGAAACGCGAAATCCCGAAGGAACAAGTGCCGAGACATTTCGGCATTTCGGCATTTCGGCCACCGAGGGTTCTAAGGGGCAAAGATATCCCTTGTAACTGGATTTCCCAAAATCGTGAAACCCGAAGTCGCGATTCACAAAAACCCGAAGGGATAGGTGTTGGAACATTTTGACATTTTTCCATTTCGGCATTTCGGCCACCGGAGGTTCGAAAGGGGAAAGGAGGGACCCTTGCATCGCAATTCCCCGAATCACGAAACCCTGAAAGAGCGAACGCCAAGCCAGTTCGGCATTTCGTGAACCGGGATTTCGAAAGACAGAGAATAGGGGAGCGCTTGCATCGCAATTCCCCGAATCACGAAAGTCAATAGCACTTTGGCATTAAGCATGTGGACACAACGTTGTGTTCACGTGGGAAGAGGCTAAGGGAGGAGCCAAAGCCCATTAATCCCTTTTCGTCATTTTGGGACCCGAGAGGTTGAAGGACCAAGAACCATCTGTCGTCGAAATCATGAAATCACGAATTTCAAAATCCCAAAAGGCGGAACGTGGTCACGAATGGATTTCAGCATTTTGGGGTTCGGTTGTTCAAGAGACCAGGAGTTAGGAGACATGGAGTCTCGGCTCGCAAAATCACGAAACCCCGAAACGCGAAAAAGAGGTGCACACAGGTTTTCTCAAGATCTGTACCAAAGGACGAAGGGACCTGTGGATCTATCCAAAGGATTCCAGCAGGAGCCGAAGGGCCATTTTAGCTTAGTGAAGAGAACGATCCAGAGACCGGGAGGTCGTAGAACCCTACTGAAGTAGGGGGGGGACTGCATCAGAAGTCAAAGGCAGTGAAGGAAATTAAAGGGAAAATTATGAAGTGATCAAACTAGCTTTCTAAGGTTATTTGCGGGTCACAGTGGATAAAGTAGCAGACATCCACGGGTCATAGTGGAGAAAGTAGAAGACATATGCGGGTCAGTGGAGAAAGTAGCGGATATACACGGGTCATAGTGGAGAAAGTAGTAGACATCCATAGATCACAGTGGATAAAGTAGCAGACATTTTTGGGTCACAATGGAGCAAGTAGCAGATGCTTTTGAAAAATCTTGAAGAAGGTGCCATCATGTTGATTCTGAAGTTGAGGAAGGTTTGTTAGTTTGAGATGATATGCACCAATTTCTCTTCATGAGTAAAGGTAAGTTTTACATGTCTTTGTTTGAGTCTTGTTTCATGGATGGTATGGCACATGCTAAGGAATGTCTTGGAACCCTTGTGGTACAACGTACATGGTTGCATATGGTTGAGGTGATAATGATACATGCTTGAAACATATTCTTGGTAATTGGTACATGGATGTTATGGTTCATTGTTAGAGGAACATCTATGTATTGGCATATGTATGAGGCACATTCCTTGGTACTTTGTTGAGGAACTTCATTGTTGATATCTTATGGTGCATGGTGTATGACATGATTGGGACATATCATGAGTGATGTTGGTACATGTTTCAGGCACATGGTTTGAGGTATATCTTGGATGCATATCTTGGTGATGTTGGTATAAGTTGAGACACATGGTTGATGTACATGATATAGTACATGGTTGATGTACTTGGTATGATACATGGTATGGTACAGGTTGATGTACACGGTATGGTACAGATCAATGTCCATGGTTGATACATGATATGGTACATGGTTGATGTAATTTTTATGGTACATGGTTGATACATGGTATGGTACAGGTTGATGTACATGGTATGGTATAGATTGATGTGTATGGTTGGTACAGGTTGATGTACATGGTATGGTACAGGTTGATGTGCATGGTTGATGCATGGTTGATACATATTGATGTACATGGTTAATGCACATGGTTGATGATTTATGTACATGGTTTATATACATGGTTTGGTGATGGTTTTTGTATCCATGTGAGTGGATCTGGTTGATGATGGTATATCAGTGACGATGACAGTGATAGTCACAATGACGGTGACAGTTACAGGGTCAATGCCAGGTCGGTTGACAGTGACAGTGACAGGATCAGTGGCAGGTTGGTTGATGTTACAGTGATAGTAACAAGTTAGTTGATGCGACAGTGGTAGTCACAGGTTGACGTGAAAGGTTGATAGTGATAGGTTGTTGTGATAGGTTGACAATGATAGGTTAACAATGACAGGTTGATGTGATAGGTTGACAGTGATAGGTTGGCAGCGACAGTTATTGTGGTAGTGACAGTTTGGCCTACACTTATATTTCAAGGTGGCGGGAAGGGGAAAGGAAAGGGAGTTGTAGCCTCGTTTCGGTTGGTGTCAGAGAACACAGGGAGTTGGAGCTTCCGTCAGGTTGGAGCCTGATAATGAGGGGGTTGTACCCTCCTTCTAGTTGGAGCCATAGAATTTAGGGAGTTGTATCTTATTTCAAGTTGGAGCCTATAATAGGGAGTTGTGTCCTCCTTCCAGTTGCATCTGGAGAATTGGGAAGTTGGTGCTTCCAATGAATGTATTCTTTAATATATAAGAAAAGAATTCAGTTGTTTTCTCCCATTTGAGTTTCCATGTAAATTATGGTGTATTGTGTATTTGATGTGATGTTGTTGATGTGATGATGCTTATGTTTGTATTATCATGATATATTGAATGAAATCATAGATGATACATTGATGATATACTACTAATAAAGTTGATGTTTATATATTGTGCTTAAAAGTGGTAAACACACTCATACCGATTCAA
>ML813162.1:96196-115050 GCA_009831015.1 Picea engelmannii
AAGGAATTGAAAAGACACAACAAAATAGCAATGTATTTCATCTGGAAAGGATTACCTGATTTGGTAAGAGAGAAAATTGGAAAATGTTCATCATCTAAAGAACTTTGGGATAAGCTACATAATATCTACTTTGAGAAGTCTCCCATAACAAAGCCATAGAATGCTAAAGAAGTTGCAAGAACAGAACAAGAAGAAATATGCTCATCGTGTCAGACAGATGCAGAAGAAGAATATTGTGAAGAAGGCATAGTAGATATTGAAGCATAATTAATCAGTGCTTTAGACGAATTGATGAAATAAAGGGAAAAAAAAAGTCTCTTGAGGAACAATTATTCAAGAAGAATTATCAAAGTTCTGAAGAATCCCAACAGGTCATCGTGAATCTAAAATCTCACCTAGAAGAAGCCAAAAAGATTGAAGAAACATACAAAAGTCAAATGGAAGAGAAGTAGTGTTTGGAAGCCGAAATAGTAGCACAATGAAAGGAAACTGAGAAGAGAGAGAATATTTTAATAGATCATCTCAAGGAAATATCTGAGGATTTAAACCAGCTTGAAGAAGAATTCAGTCAACAAGAAATAAGACTTGAAGAAGAAATCATATCCTTGAAGATCCAACTTGAAGAAGCAAAGAGAAAGGAAGAAGTCATGAAGATTCAAATGATGAATAAAGAAGAAGAGATTGAGAAGCTTGAAGAATTTGTCACATTGAGAGTTAAAATCATCAAAGTCAGCAAGAACGTTGAAGAGAGAGAAACATCCACATCTTCAGTAAATAAATTTGAAGAGAAGAACTCCAGGTTGACAGAAAGGAAAAATGAAGAGAAGAGAAAGAGTTATGCAGAAGTACCCAAAGAAAGGAATCATGGTCAAAGGGAAACAAAGAAAAATGAGTATAATAGAGATACAACCTCAACAAGACCTTCCACATTCAAACAACAAATAAGCTTCAATCATGATGAAGGAATCAACAAAAGAGAAGATCATGATCATCCAAGGCAAGAATTCAGAAGGACTATACCACAAAGAAGATCATTTACTCTCTGGTATGTAAATTTATTTTGTTGTCATTATTTTATTTTCACTAACTTTGGACATAAGGTTGTAGATTGCAAAGCATATGGAAAAAATGTTCACACAAGAAATACCTATGTGGATCCCAAAAAAATTGAATGTTGCAGATGTCACAATTATGGTCACATAGCTTGGAATTGTAGAAGCATGATAAATACCACCATGAAAGAAAACATCGATGTCAGATACATGAAGGTTTGGAGAAGAAAAGAAAGACAATAAGAGTAGGTGAATAAAGAACAAGTCCCATAAATTGCAGGATTTGCAGTAGTGCGAGAAAGAAAATAAGAGAAGGTGAATATAGAACAATCCCAAGGGATTGTACTCTCAGGAACTGTAGTGAAATATCATAATGAATCCACAACCAAAAAGGAAGAATTTAGATTTCAGAGAGATGATGAGTCTACAGACTAAGAGGAAGATTACTTTGCATTAGGGAGGATTCCTCCATTGTTCTAATCCATTTGGACTGGATACTCCCAGTAAATATGAATGTTGAAAAGGGGGAGTCTATGCAGTATCTACTACATATAAGAGAACCATCCTTCTAGTGGTTTGAAGTGTTTGCAGAGACAGATTCAGAAAGAAGAAGTATAGAATGACATATAGATCGATAGAGAAGTAGTGTTCCCATGCAGATATCAGAGGAATATTATTGACACACTATCGAGGAAGGGACGTATTCATTATAGGTTCAAGGAGGTATTACATATCATTGGACATATTTGATTCAGTTTGAGAAACATGAATACGTGATGATCGGTTATAGCATATAATCCTTCATAATAGTGCAGTGATAGATGGGTCAACATTGTGGACAATTGAGTAGCAAATTTATGGACATCCTATGACATATGGACACATATGGATTTATGAGATCATTGACAGGCCTAGACGGATATATGATAGAGCATATTTACAATTGGAATCAGTGGACAAGTGGAATTAGTTGATCACAAGAAGACAAGCATTGAAAGGCCTAGCAGAACAGGTAAAGAGAAACCTTCAACAGAAGTTATATCATCAGAGGGACATTGATTGAACAACATGGTAATTGATATCTAAATAGTGAACATGATAGGCCATGAATATTTGAAGTCAAGAAATTTTGAATTATTTTTATATGTGTCAGAGAATTACAATAGGAATCACCAATGGACAAAAAGTACTGGAAGAGAGGAAATAAAGAGTATGCAGGAAGCCCCATATTGTTCTACATCTTGCAAAGAAGTCAATGGGAGAGAAATCGTCAAAGAAAGAAATCAGAAAATAAAGATTAGAAGAATGCAGACAGGGGGAGACATACCGATATGAGGAGTTATACTTTTTCTCATGATGTCAAAGGGAGATAAAGAGGGAGATCAGAAGAGAAAGATTCAAGCACATTAAGTTAGAGAAAGGTTGTTCATATAATGTATACCTTTAGGGGGAGTCACTCTTTTTTATTGATATCATAGAGAAGAGGAATCTGGAAAGAAACATGAGAGAAACATGTGAAGAGAAAGAAAAAATTCATGAAGATAGGGGGAGTAGCCCCAAGGAGAGATACCCTTTGCCAACTCAGACTTACAACCATCGTGGTGCTTACTCACCAGAGTCACCAACCTCTATGATGGCATCATTCCGACGAAATTACCTTAAATATATAATGGCCTTAGGATATCTCAGTTCAATGGATATGATTTCATCGGAGCCCCTACCCAATCGAGGATTACCTACCTAACATTTCCTATTCTTAACATTCTCGATAGGACCCACATTAAGTTAACGGTTGAGATAAAATATCGCCCATTTTCAGATCAACGATCTACTTCCGTTCTCATAGATTCTACTCTTTGGAGTACTATCATTCCAGATCCACTGACTACTTCGATTAAGCATCTCTAACCATACATACCTTAACAAATCAAACGGTTTGCGTTCATTAAATCTAGTGGTATTGTGTACTTCAAGGTTTGCAATTGAACATTGGATAAGGGTTGTGAACCTTCCTCCTTGGAAGAATTCTCATGAGATATAACGGTTATGGTTTCATAGATACTCTTCCGAGAGATCAAGGGTCCTCGGACTCTCTTCCTTCGGAATTTCAATTTGAACCTCTACACAATGCCTCCAACATAACTTACTCTGACACATTAACAACTGGATCCAACGATCCAAAATTTACCTCATCCATTCTTTGATGGACCAACAATCCTAGTTGGCTCGAAGTCTCCCTCATCGGGGTCCTATTCCAATACCTCACCTGGTCGCTCAGATGGTAATCCCATCCGACCAATGGTCAATATTTGCTCACCACGTCGATCCAACGATTGTGAGTCATCCCGACTGAACCCATGTTTTTATTCAGGGAAAACAATCTTATTATGGAATTAAACCTTCAGAAAATTCTTCAAGGGTTTTTACAAATCTCTAATGGTTATAAAAAAAACTCTAAAACCATCAAAGGTCTCTCGATTTTATTAGAAAGGAAGATTTTCCATATCTTGCAAGCTTTCCACATAGATATAGAAACTAAATCGGGACTTAGGTTCCTCCTTTTCTCACAGGAATCTCTCTGGTCAATAGGACTTCAACATTACTGGTTTAAACGATGTTTGTGTCCATGTCTTGCAAGCTTTCCTCTAAAGTTGTAAGGTCCATAGGGATACAGACTGTCCATACTCACTCATTTTCACAATTTAACAGATTAATAATGGAACCTTTAGTCCATCCCAATTATTCATAGGTTTCATTTATCAATTGCAATAATTTATATTTCCCATTGAACCATATAATTTCATACACCCATCATTCATACACAAATTAAACAAGTCAAGTTATATACTTATCTGATTAGAAAAAATTGCCAACACCAAATGATTGACAGAGGACATATTTCCTCCCAACCTTAGGCCATATTGTAGAGTGACTTCCTATAGTATGCCACCCATGTGCTAAGCCATGATACCACAAGAGAAATGATTCAACTAGGCTCCAAACTTGAGATAATCCAGGAAGGTTACTCTCATTTCTCCTTTGACAACAACATAAGTTGCCCACTTCCCACTGAGCTTAGGAACTCTACAGGTATATTAGGCGGTTTCTCAAATGGATTTCCTCTACACAAGGGAGTCTCTTATCTTATAAACAGTCCCTTAGCGATCTCCCCTTACCAGTGTTGGTTTTTTTCCAATAAGCACCAAGTTGTAGTCCTTGCTCTAGTCTAGATTCTGGCCTTCTCTGTTCTAGGTGATCACTCTCAAATTGGATGAGTTTCCTATTTTCTTCAAGGAAACCTTCTCAATTTCCTCTTCTCTTCAAGATAACTCATGAACTTCTATGTTCTCAGTGCATGTTCTCTGTGGGTCTACTGCTCATGAACCCACTGTATATTTTCTTCTCTCAACTCTCATGTGCACGTTTCTTTCTTCGGTATTTGATACCACACTCTTTTGGTTGAGCGTATGGTTGAATGTTCGTGTATGCGTATGTGTATGTCTTCTCATATCATCTCTTCTATGTCTGATATTCTTTTTTCTTTGGTCTCTTATTCCACTGGTCTTCTTGGGATTCTCATGGCCTTCCTGCAAATGCGACCTGCAGTCCACAGTTCCCATTCTGAAGGGGAAAATTCGTGGTGTCATGTTGTCAGTCATTTAATTTTCCCTTTTCTTCTCCAAAATACCAATACGTCGACATCCATAACTGTCTCAATCACTTCCTGGCCTTCCATAACTGGTTATGTGGCTCATTTATATCGGGTATGTTGGGAGGTAGGATTGTATGCTTAACAAGCATAAGTTAGCTTGTTAAACAAGCTTTATGTTTTCTTCACAAAAACAACTTAACTTCCAACTCCATGTCACTTCATCAATCCATGCTTCATCAATTCCTACTTTTGTATCATGGTCGGTATTTTCAAGGCTGCTCCCTCTCAGTTAGTGGTTTTGATGTTTTCATTAAATTAAAACATAATTACATGCTTCATAAACATAATTATATTAATTCTTATCATAATTACAATCTTGGGGGAAAACAGGGTGTTACAACAGCATCCCCAAACAATTGGCACTACACAGCTCCAAGTATTTGACCTTCTTACTACAAATTTTGACCCCTTGTTCAGAAAATTCAGCCGAACACATATAGGATTCGGCCCTGGCACATAAGCATTGTCTCCCCAACAAGAAACTGGGTCATTAAACCAAAAACTCGACCCTGGTAATAAATTGATGGCTCCATCATAAACAATATGGCCTCTAGAGCAAGGAATCGACCCCTTCCTGCTCAATGGAACTCAACCCAAGTAGAAATCAACCCTCTAAAGAAGGATACGACCTTCTCTAATAAGAACCGGGACCAACTGCCAAGGACTATGTAATGATCCAAATGTTTAAATTATCAGAATAGAACAGAAATACATGGAATGTACAGAATGTGAGCGTGGAGCAAAACTCCAAGATAGATAAGTTACACAATAACTCCTTAAATAATAGGGGAACCCCCTCCAAATAACCAAATACCTTCATACATCACAATTCACATGTCTCCAATAATGAATACCTGATCTATAATTAGACCTATTCACACTTGCACATGAGGCCCATTTACTATTAGGCCAACCCTATGAAATATATATTTACACATTACATGTATATTTAGGCCCATATATGCCCCCCCCCCGGCTGCCCCCTTGGGGTCATATCATATACATTTAGCCCTATATATGCTCCCCTTGGGTCATAACATAGTACCCTCCTTCAAAAATATTTTTCCTCAAAGCTTTGCATTTAACGGCTTCACATGTGATGAAACCAAGTAATATTATTCATGCTTTCTTCATTCCATTGATGATTCTCTATCTATCCGAAATCAATTTTTTCGGTCTTAATCCTTGGTGTCTAGTTGCATAATTTTATTTCCTTTGATTCCATGTATTTATGTTGTAGTTTCTCCAATTTGTAGTTATTGTTGGTCTTTGATAGCAGATTGTTGAAGAGTGGTTTTGAGATGCCTTGTTCCATGAATATTTACAAGTATTACATCTTCTTCCTTGATAATGTTGATATTGACCTTCTTGTCTTCCTTGAAATCTTTCCTAGTAATGAGCGTGTCAATATGGTTTCACATTTGATGGTTTTTCTTCACTCTACACACCCATTTCATCTATCTTCTTTTCAGAGACAATGGCATCCTCGATCATCTTTGCTTGGTCTTTGATTACTCTAACCTTGGAGATAATACCCTCATTTTTCGCATGTACATCCTCTATATGGAGTTCAACTTCTTCAAGTATCTTCTGTTGACCTTCTTGAATATTGTCTTCTTTCTCCTTTTGAAGCTACAATGTGACCCCATCTATCAAATTTTGACCTCCTTCAATTCTATATTGCATTTCTAATTTTACATCATCGATATTAAGGGATTCCTCAACCTTCTTACAAATTTTATTTTCAAGTCTTTTGGAAGATTCTTCATCCAAGATGCGTATTTATTCTTGATTTTGACAATTCTTTTTTTCTTCTTTCAATATCTTAACCTCATTTAGTTTTTTTTTATTATGGTTTTGTAATCTACATATATCTTCATCTTTGTTTTTTCAAGTCTTCCCTTGACTCATCTTTCTCCCACTTGCCTTTGCTATTATTTTTTTGCTTTAAGTTATTAACTTCCTTAATGAGTGATTCATTAAATGATCGTATATTAGATAGATCCTTGCCCTTATTCTTAATCTCTTCCTTTGCTTCTTTTAATTCTTCTTGAATTCTATACATTTCCTCCATTTTTGTATCCTTGATCCATTTATTTGAGAAGAGTTTTTCAAATTCTTCCCATGTGAGGTTCCATCTAGTATCCTTATCCATATTCATCCACCACTTTCAAGCTTCACCAAAAATATAAATACATGGTATTGAAGGATTATTATCATTTCCCTTTACTAAACTCAACCATTCCATAGGATTAATTTCATCTTTATCTTCATCTCATGTAAATTCAGGTATTTCCATTGATTCTTAACTCAGGTCTAACCCAAGCCTCAACTTTCAACCTTAATATATTAGGAATAATTATCTCAAATAGTTATAGTCCTTGCTACAATATAATATTCTGTGTTTTTTATTTCCAATAGCTTTTGAATAAGCTCAATCGGACATCCCAATCAAAATTTATGATAGTTTTAAGTAAACAAACCCTTGAAACCCTGATTTGGAGTCTATCTTGTTGGCCTACCTTCCTTCTAATGTATTTCTGAACTTTTGGCTCCTATGAGTCTAAAATTTAAATCTGTAGTATTCAGAAATTTCTTCTCTACAATTCCACAGGTCTGACTAAAAGTGGGTGTGTCAAATGAAATTTATGGTAGCTTTCCCAAACCTTGTTGTTTTTTGTCTTTCCAGGAGAGTGAACTTGTACAACATACCACATACCCAATATTTGATATTTGATTCTGAAACTTGCACACAAAATACTACAACTGTACTCTTTCCAATGAAATTGATCTCACTAAATTTGGATCTTCTATGAATAAGTTATGATTGTTTTACCTGGAACACCTATTTGAGACTAGTTACAGGAATAGTCAAAAACTATATCTTCCACAGGGCATATCTCTGAAAGTACAGCGACCCGGAAGTTTAAATTCATACCACATGTACCCTAATAAGTCTTATAAAATTCCTCCAAGTTTTTCCTTCTGAAGTAGTCATGAAAAAAAGTTATAGTGAAAATTCCAAGATAACTTTCTTGAGGAAGCAAAACCCTAAGATCGGTGCTCTGATACCAAATGTAATGATCCAAATACTTAAATTATCATAATAGAACAAAAGTACACACCATGTACATAATGTGAGCATGGAGCACAACTCCAAGATAGATAAGTTACACAATAACTCCTTAAAGAATAGGGGAACCCCCTCCAAATAACCAAATACCTTCATACATCACAATTCACATGTCTCCAATAATGAATACATGATCTCTATTTATACCTATTCACACTTGCACATGCGGCCCATTTACTATTAGGTCGACCCTATTACATATATATTTACACATTACATGTACATTTAGGCCCATATATTCCCCCCCCTTGACTCTCTTTTTATTTACGGAAGTCATTTCAAACAGCAGAATAGGGGAACCCAAAAATGGGGACATGACATTGGCTAAACAATCAACAAGGTATTTGACTAGTCATTCAAGTCGACCATGGTAATCAAATAATGTGAAATTCAAGGCATAACTCAAAGAGTTTATTACATTTAGCCAATCAAAGTGGACCATGTCCTTACTTCAAAGAGAATTAGTTACAATTTGGTGTTATATATAGATGGCCTTATGGATCAATCTATCATGGAAGTCTTTGGGAATTGTTTTTGATTCCATGTGTTTCCTATTGTATGATGAAGTATGCTCGCTTGTGCTCAAGTGTTGGAGCAATTTCTTTAGACACCACTTCTTGGAATGTTTAACTCCTTGATTACCTAATTTGTCGGTTCTCCAACACATCCCTCACCTATTGTATATATAAAGGGAGAGAGCTTGTAATATCATTATCATCATTATACTATATTCTTTGTAATAGTCTTAGAGATGTCTTGTAGGGAGCAAGACACTAGGCTTCATAAGGAAACCCTAGGAGAAGATAAGAAGAGACAGAGACATCCTGGTTATTCTTGGAGAGATCACTCTTATGTGATACTAGGATTTTCTCTTGTGAAACATTATGGTTTTTGCTATGCACATAAACCCTAGAGAGTAACATGACATTGAAGGTGATGATAGACTGTCTCGTGGCTCTTGTTATAAAGCCAAGGTTTCTATACTAGTAGAAGACATGGAGAGTGTAGCTAATTTTGGAGCCTTGTTATTGTGGGATGCATGGAGACTAAAGCAAGATCATGGAGAGCCTAGATGAGTTTTAAGCTTGGTGATATGCCTTGCTTGGAAGAAGACACGATTATTATATTCGTAATGTTCCATGGAGGTCTTGGTGCTTGTGTTGATACAAGAGTTGAATACCTAGGGTTCATTTTTCTATGTACTCGTGTGATGCAACAAGACTAGGGATTGAAAACCCTAAGGCGAGAGTACTAGTGTCAAGAGCTTGTGTGATACATGCTTGGTGTATGTGCCAAGAAGAGATTTTTAGTGTTGATGCTAGCATGTTGAGGATATTTGGTAGAGTGACTAGCTTTTTGTTAGGAATGATTCCTAGCTAGGGGTTGGTGGCTAGGGTGTTTCTTATGGTTTCCCTAGCTAAGGTTTGGAAAACTTGACATGTACTAGCTTTGTGATAACATTGTGATATGCATTTGTAGTTCATCTTTTATATAGATATGAAGTTTCTAGCAACCACATTTTGTGTACTTGCAAATTTAATTTCCAGTGCATATCATCTTCATGATTGAGTAGACTTTAGCCCTTATTGTTCAGGTTAATTTGACATAACATATTGTTGAATTGGTTAAGTGATTTCACATGTATCTTAAAGATAAAGGAGAAGAATCGTTGTTGTTATAAATCAAATTTGTTATATGCATTGGAAAGTGACTTAAGGGTTGTAGCATTGTGGTATTGAAGTACACTATGGTATTTATTCTCTTGGGTTGTCAAGTGAAATTGGGTTGAATGGAAGTGAGATATTACTATTGTAATTTAATATTTCAGACTAGCCCTAAAGTTGAAAGTTCATAGAGATCATATCTAGGAAACCTTAAGTGAGGAAAAATTTATAAATTACATTAATTTCCTTTGAAATTTCTATGGATACAAAAATCTTGTACTCACATAGGTAGATGACTAGACATACTTGGAATTCTCAGGGGTATACAAAAACGCCACAAAAAAATCTGTTTTTCAAAAAAAGAAAAATCCCTCATACATACAATGAGTACTAACTTAGGATACAATGTATACTTGGCAAGAATACACCAATACTCGCAAGTATAGTAAGTATTGACCAACTAATCATCTATCAATGAAAGTAGTAGTATTGACTTGTGTGCTTGTACGAGGGCCATACTTGCCATCCTCATGGGTACAATCAAGCCATAGTCGTGAGTATGGAAATTATGTTTTTGGGCTTGGCCATCAACCTAAAGTATTTCTATGGTAGTCAATGCTAGATATTTGGTTAACCTAAGTCTAATCAAAGACACTAGTGTTGGGTCAAAAAAACATCTACAAAAGGAAACTACTAGTATCTTTCTACAACTTAACCTGCTCATGTTGAGATCACAAGAGAACGAAGCAATTGAATGGAACTAAACAGCGAACCCACAAACCTTACAAAAGTAAGGGAGAAAACAACATTAAACTAGTGTAAAAGATGCATAGAGAGAGAAAAACACAACCATATAACAAGAAAATGCCAAAGATATAGTGCTCATAGGCTTAATCACCTGTATAAAAGAATGATCACCCATGATAATATCACAAATGATATTTGAGTTGTGTGTTAGTACACAACTCAAGTAGGTCATCCTCGCAAGAGGGTTATGGGCCCCCAAGAGGGTTTTTGAGCTACATATTTAACTAGGACATCCTTGACCATAACCTAATATTACAATAAATGATGGCCTTAGCCATAATCCATCCCTAGCAAAATGCATTAATGATACAATATGAGATGGTTGTGCTCACGTGTGAAGATTACACCATTCTCAACAACACCCTTCACTGAAGACAAGACCACTAAAAGAAATGGTTAATACATATGTGAGTGGATTTATAGATACCCAACTCAATACAGGGAAAGTCAATGTCGAAATACAAATGAGTGGGTTTATGGATACCCAGGTCTAACATTGTTGCGATTAAGTTTATCAAAACCCAACACAAATAAGTTGATTGTAGCCAAGATACAACAGCGAGTGGGTTTATACCCTGCTCAAAATGGGGTTGGCTCTATTCACAACACCACCTCTCTCTCTCTCGAAATAGGAAGCTTTGGAGGGAAGGAATTACATTACAGCCTCCTCTCTTAATGCCAAACATGGGCCATATAGTGAAGATATAACCCCCTCTAAATGTCATATCTCCAACACCAACATGATTCCACAACTTGGTAAAGGTGACCTCTAGCAAAGGTATAGAAGAAGATTCCATTGTAACATGTTGATCAACCGAAGGTACAAAGGGTGGCACAAGTTGTATCTAATCGTGAAGTTGTCAAGTATAGTACATCCAAAAACGATCACTATCATAGTGTGGAAGGAAGAGATCCACTTAGATACACTAAGAATAATCTGTAAAAAATAGTAGGGCAAATCTTGCGAACCTATGAGTATACACTAATCAAAGAAGGTGAGAAAATACTTTGTTCCCTCATGCGAACAAGAGGTCATAGGCCCAAAAATGTCACTATGAACCAACTTCAATAATCGAGGGTAAGCCTCACATCCCAATAAAATAAAGCGGTCACCAGAAACCACAAACCCCTGTAACATAAACAATGCCTCCGAATGTGGTTGGGTTAATAAAGAGATCTTCACATCTTCGAATGAGGCCCAATAAGAAAAGTACACCACCATATGTGCACTGTAAGAAGAATCCATCAAGTCCAACGACAATGTACAAGAAGTATCCCTAGAAGGTACATCAATAAGAGGGGATATGTAAAATTGTAATAAAGATACATCCACTATAGAAGGTTGAGAATCATGCATAGAAGAGTCCTCAAAAAGTGGTAGCGGAAATGACCCTAGAAGAGCATGAATAGAAACTCCATCAAATATAGCATATGTACTAGAAGGAACACATAGAAAATACATCAAAATATGAGCTCGTGCACTTGATCAAAAACACTTGAAATGCAAAATTGATGAAGTCGTACCTTGATCAAGGATTTGGCACAATAGATCAAATCCATATGTAGAGTGCACGTCTAAATGTGCACTATAAACTATGTCAACAATATCATCAAGAAGATCCCTATCACAAATTGTTAATCTTGCAAGCTCTTCAATCCCTTGAGGATGAGTCAAGCAAGACTTGAAGACACAACTCTCTATGTGGTAGCCACTGCATATACAATTCCTACGTATCAGAACTACCCAAATATAAATAACCCTATTGAATAAGACAGAGAACCATTTTGAGGTCATTAAGTTCAGCAAAGAAGAAGGCCTTGTAAATTCTTCAAGGTATCCTATGTATAGACCAAAAAAGGAAATAGCACCAACAATTCTGAAAAATATGCAATGATTGTATGTTTAGGGTGGCATAAGCCTTAACTAAAAACACACCCCTAGAGAAATATTACTGGAAAAGGAAGATCCAAGAAAACCTTAGTTCTGCACTATATGATATGATGACACTAGCCAATAGTTTTCGAATCAAATGGTTGGAGTCATGAAGAACGGTTAAAACCCTAGGAAACCCTAAGAAATTATCAAGAAACTCTAGATCTATGGCCCTTAAGGCAATGCCTATAGACAACAATCTTTGGATCGGTTGTAGAGAAACGACAGATCTAGAAACCCTAGTTCCACAATGCTTAAGGCAATTCCACTAAAAAAAATCTCCAAAAACTATCGTTGAAAAATCCCTTGAAATAAATTCGCAAAAGGGTGATCTAAAACCCTAGTTCCACAATCACAAATAACAGTGATGCCACCAAATAGCCTCAAATCTGCTGCTGAAAATTCTTGCAATAAAAATCAGCAAAGAAACCCTATGTTGGGTGCATCAATTTATGGACAAGATCTTCAAGAAAGGTGGACAAAAACAACCCCAACAACCTCAAACAAAGAACATTTTACAACCAACAATAACACCACGAAAAATAGCTCCAAAACTCCTTGATTTAGAGATTCTTCCATATGCCAAAGTTTGATCACAACGTATGCAATCATGAACAACCAAGAACAAATCCCTAACTACCAATGAAATAGATAGAGCAAGGTTCACCCCAGTTCTAAAACTATATCGAGATCACAACAGAACTGTTATATCCTTAATTTCCACCCTAAAGGGCTAGAAGGGAATCTAACAAAAGATGAAAGCCAAGGCACAACTCCAAGTTCGGATTTGGGTCACTTTTGAAGGTCGTTATTTGTCATACAAGGACAACAAGTGACTAGTCGCAGGTCATCTATAGTACAATCGGTGATGACCTCTACAACCTTCTAGATTCGTAGGGTTTCGAAAAGGCAAGCAATGGATGAGTTGGTTCTTTGTGGCATAAGCCATGGAACTCACATCATTCGAGTATCCATCAGTCTCTAGAAGATCTAGAAGTTGTCCCAAGCCTCTTCCAAGGATCTATATAAAGAAGAGAAACCTTGAGCATGAGGAGGAAGAATCATTTGCAGTCATGTTCAAATACAGAGGAGTTTCTCCATTCCACAACAGCCATAGTCAGATTGCCTAGTTTGATTAAGAAGTTGAGGAGGAGCAAGGAGCAAGGGGCCAAGGAGGATGCATCTACACTAAAGGTATGATGTTTGATGTATTTTTTGCAATTTGAGATAATAAATCATTGGTTTTCCTCATAAATATGTATGTTATGTTCATGAATGTTTAGATCTGGTCTTGCAATGAATAGATCAGTTTAGATCTAAATTAGATTGGTAATTTCTAACACCGGGAGAACAAGTAGATTGGTGTTTGTTTGTTGCTTGCGTGCAAGGAGTAGGTTGCAAGAACTGGAGCTAGAACTCAAGATCTGCAACATCCAAGACATACAAGGACAACCTTTAGAAGGTATGTCATTCTCTCCCCACTTGGTATAAAAAGAAATTGTTTGTTTAGATCTAGCAAAGCCATAGAAATCTAGCCCTCTATCTATCTAGGATCAGTAGGTAGATCCTAGGGAGATCTTGTTGTCCATCCGTGAGATTTTCTCCATAACAAGAACCAAGAGATCAAACCAAGCAGTGAACCCAAAAACATGCAGAAGCAAAGGAAGAAACAACACTAAACAAGTGCACTAGAGTTGTCCAAATGATGCACTAGAGGGAAATATATCCATAGAAGAAGAATATCAAAGACAGTTCCCATACTAGGCATCCTCCCAAGGGGGGTTATTGACCCACACAAGTAGGGCACACTCCCCAAGAGGGTTATTGAGGCTAGTTGACTAGGGTGGCTTTAACCATAACCTAATATTACAATAAATGATGGCCTTAGGAATAATTAACGCCCAACAAATGCATCAATGACACAATATGAGATGCATGTGACCATGTGAAGATTACACCATTCCCAAAAACTTAAAGCCAGATTACAAGAAATAGAACAACAAATCATCTAAGTCACCAGACATGTGACGTGGAGGACACAAATATACGAGTGTCTTACATGTGACATGGCGACCCCAAAAACATGACATGGACATATATATATATATATATATATATATATATTGCAGCTTATGGTTCTAATTTCTTGTGTGTTTGTCATTTGATCATGGATGTAGTATTAATTAGTATTAGTTACTAGTTCTATGATTGAATTTGTATCATGTAAATGTTCTAGTTTCTAACAAAATTTGAATCTTTAAGTCTATAATATATTAAAAAAAAATTATATATTATAGACTTAAAGATTCAAATTTTGTTAGAAACTAGAATATTTAGATGATACAAATTCAATCATAGAACTAGTAACTAGTACTAATTAATACTACATCCATGATAAAATGACAAACACACAAGAAATTAGAACCATAAGTTGCAACATTCTCATTAAGTCATCAAAATCAAAATGTATTACAATGTGCATAGATACTGAGTCAAGTAATTGATATACTATATGTGGGAATGCCAACGACAAATACAAATTAGGGTAGATACTAGAACCGTAGATGGAAGAATATCATAGCTTCTGACTTGTGATTGTCAGAAGCCATCCATGTCAGAATGATCAAAATCATCATCACTACCATTGCTCTCTCCCCCATCCTCCTCCTCCTCTATATCCAATCCAATCTGTGCATCTACTGGTGTGGAGGATGACCCCTCAGGAGGATCACCATCATCAAAAGTGACTAGCTCTAGCATTGGTTGACAAATCCACTTGCCCAACACTTGGAATCAATGTTATCAGAACCGGATCGATCATCGAACCAATCAACATCAAAAATGTGAACCGAACCAATATCCAGTCGACCAAAAAATACACAAAATATTCAAATTTAAAAAAAAAAAAAAACATATAGATTCATGTGCATCCATCTAAATCCAAACCATTATACACAAATATGCAAAGTTTCTCATGTATATAGCAAGGGTGTATATAACCAAAATAACACCAAGTGCAATCCATCTATGAACCAAAATACATCAACAAATAGGCTCTAAATGGCTCTAGAGTCCAAACAAAATCATGCTACAACAAATAACTACATATCATCAAAATCATTACCTATATTAGGACCCTCATCATTAGTGTCACCCTCTAAGCATTAAAATAAGATAGAAAAATCTCAACATGCCTAATAAGTGATTTTACTTGAGTGAAGGGTACATTTTTACTAGGGTTGCGATAGAAGAGTTCAACAATCAATGTCACCAACATCAAGGTACATATAGGGCTTGGTGTTCTTGATTAAATGTCAATTCCATACCCTCATACACAATAGAATCCAATGGAAACATTGCAATCCAGTCAATCTTGAAATACTGAAAACGGTTAAGTTTGTTGAATTTTGAATGGGACCTAAAATTCTACTTTCTCCATATGAACTCCAATGAGATTGGAACCACTCTAAAACATCCTGAAACAATTAAAGTTAATGTTAAAAATTTAAGTAAAAGGATGAAAATGAAAGATAAAGGAGAATGTCACTTTTACTAGGGTGGGTGAAATGGAGGGGGCGGGGACCTCTTTAAATAGTGTTAGTAGGGAGAAATAACCCTCAGTTGCACACCAAAACAACTCCCAGCTCCAACCTGCATGAGAAAACGTGATCCCGGGTCCCTTCTTGCACATGACACATGTCCTAAAATCAGGACACGTGTAGAGCACGTGTCAGACATGAATTTGGCACGTGTCTTGTGGGCGGGGACCTCTTTAAATAGCGTTAGTAGGGAAAAATAACTCTCAGCTGCACACCAAAACACCTCCCAACTCCAACCTGCATGAGAAAACGTGAGCCCAAGTCCCTTCCTGTGCATGACATGTGTCCTAAAATCGTGACACGTGTAGGGCACGTCTCGAACATGACTTTGGCATGTGTCCTATGCACAGGACACGTGCCAAACTTATGTCTGACACGTATCCTCATGAATCTATGTCTGACATGTGGGATTCGTGACACGGAGGCCCTGGGTGCCATGTCCTGTTACAAAGTAAATCATCAATGTGGAATCAAAGTTCACTGTCCTCTCAAACATTCTAGAATCGCAATTCAACTAGTCAAGCACCTAATGCAAAGGTGACCGGGAAATACATTAAGAAGTTACCACCCAATCGAGTAGTAACTTGTGCTTAAGGTTATGCTAGTGTCTGTGGTTTATATATAAATACTTGTACCATGTAAGCCCAAACTTCATTTTAGCGCCATACCTTGCTACAATGAAAATGAGATTTTGTCAATATACTGCCTGTGGATGTTAAATTACAGGAAAAACTAGTACCTAGGGACAATAGACTACATGTAAATATAGATATTCTCCCCATTTTGATTAGTATAGAAATGGGTGAATTTGTTTTCACAGTATGTGAATAGTTTACATTTAAAGGCTTGTTTTTATGCATAAGTTAAAAAAAAAAAATCTTGTGATGTATAAATTGAATTAAGGTTACTTGTAAACACAATATTATTCCTTTGAATAGTCAAAGAATTACAAATAGGTAGGCATATCATGCTTCCAAGTGACCCTTGCTGATATTATACTCCATGAAAAAAAGCTACCATGCTACATTTTAACATAATGTAGCACTAGAGTATTCAACACTTTTCAAACAATGAAAGATGTTTGAAAGAACTAATGTTCATTGTGGTTGCTCGGAGGGTGATAAAATCCATTCATTCACGAAGTACAAAGTCTTGCACCCCCAGGATTGAGTAGTGACTCAGAGATTATCCAACCCTGCAAAATAAAATTTAAATTAATGGTCCTTCACAAAGGTAAATTTTAACAATGATTTTAAATATCCTGAAATCCTATTTCCACGATCTATATTTACCTGAGTTGCAGCCTTTTCCTTAAATGCTTCATAATAAGCATGAGATTCCTTACAGCTTGTCAAAATTGCAGTGCCAACAGCTTCTCCAGTGATCAATCCATCATCTGTCGCAAACAAAACAGGATCATGGCTACTATCATTAATATTCAATTTACTTCCATTCTGAGATGCTCTGTGCAAGATGTGTAACAGCATGTGTGCCTGCATAATCAAAACTGATGTCAAAATTTATTTTAAAAGTAAGCTCATTAAAAGGAGAAAATCTCACTCCATGTTTTCGACAATGGCATACCTGAAAAGCCCCTTCTATAACATCCTCAGAGGTGGCAGCTTCTTTCAGAACTACATAGGCTCGGTTTTTCCTTTCATTGTATGTGACAAGGTACTTTTTCTCCTGTGAAAGATCATGGCAAACTTGTAACGGATTTTCTTCAAAAGCTGTCACTAAAATTGTTATACTTCAATTCATTAGAAGCATAAGCAGAACATAATTTTACAACCAATGAAAAATAAAGCACATTGTGTTATAGTATAACTTCAACATGCCAACCAACTTCACTTCTAATCGACTGGTATGCTGAGATGGAAATAAGAGTGGTACTCAACATTTGTATACTTTGTCACGTTGGAACTATTGGTGTATAATCTATACAAGTGACCACAACCCATTCATATGTACATTATCTACTAGTAATTATGGCTAAGGCCATATTTTATTTCATTTATTGTATACTAGATTTATGGTTAAGGCTGACCTAGTCAAACTTGACATGTAGGCTCAATAACCTTCTTGGGGTATGTGCCCTTGTTTTGTAAGCCAATAACGCCTTCTTGAAGGGATGCCTCCCCCTCTTGAGAAGGGACGCCTCACTTGAGTTGTGTATAAATACACAACTCAAGCTCTCAATTGTATCATCTCATCTTGTGATCTTCATGTTATGAAATAAGCCTAAGGGCACTTAATTTTGGCGTTTTCTTCTGTGATTGACATTTTTCTCTTGGTCACACTTGTGTATTTCTGTTTTCAGTGCTTGTGCTTGGCTTTTGCACTCTATCTCTAGTGCACTTGTGAGGGGGTTATTTCAAAATTTGGGTGTTCCATCAATTCTTCTGTTGACCCTTACAAATCTCAATATGTAACAACCCTCCAACTCCCTATCAGCTAACTTTAAAACATGGATTTTTGTATAAAAGCTAAATCCTTTGATTACAAAAACGTTATTGAAAGTTGAAACTAACCCGCAAAATTATTTCCTCCATTTGGACAGATTAAATTATTGCCAAGGCCTACACAATGATCTCTGGAGTCTGGACTAACTACTGAAACAAAAAATGTCATAAAATTTTTATTGTTAAAAACTGACAAATTCTAAGTAACATGTTCAACCTTGTTTATGACAAGTACAACTAACCCTAAGACATTAGCTTGTTCAGTGTAAGCCCCAGAAAGTATAGGAGAGCTTTCACATTGGCAGCTCAGGAGCAAAGTGCAGAGAAAGGTGTGGATAAATTTGCAAATTTTGAATTCTGTCTCTTCAACGTTCATTGTGAGCGTGTTATGGTTCCTGTTATCGCACAGTTTGTATTTATAGTAATAGGTCAGAAGATAAAGGGATAAACTGGCGTAACAGGAACCAATCCCACCCAATGTCACCTCAATGG